>DF239140.1:53745-92985 GCA_000507305.1 Breviolum minutum Mf 1.05b.01
TATCCGTAACTATACGACGTAGAATATTGTCTATTCTGTGACTAATTTAAATATAATACGTTATTTTTATATAACTAAAAAAAAAATAAATATATATATATATATACATATGTAAACACTATAGATTCAAAAGTACCCCCTTTTCAAAGTTGTCTTCTCAAACCCTGTGCGCCGGTGCAGGAGTTTTGTCATTCAACTCCTTTGCTTTGGTCACGGATTTTCCCTACAGTACCAATGATAAGTAGGGAGCACGAGGGTCAAGACTCCAAGTGTTTTTTCGTGGTGCGATCTGTTCCATCAACCGCATCATTGTACAGTAGGATCAACAAGAGTATGTGGAAGGGTGTTTTTGTAATGTACAGCATATGTAAATACAAGGGTGGGTCAGCGAATCATAAAGGTTTCACAGCACATCAAAGAAAAAGATCAATCCTGCCGAATTCTTCAAAGTGTGAGGTCCTGTGTGATTGCAATCATTCAAACAACTCTTCCTATGAATGGACGCAAATATATTGAATATCATTGAATAATTATATCTAATAAATGTGAATAACTATACTGCATGTATCAAATGTATCATTGGCCAATTACGATCATATTAGTTCCATCCTCCAGTTGCAGCAATGTCATGAAATTTGTCCAAAAATGTCCCAAGCGTCGGTCACGCATTTTTTCGCGAAAAACATGCCTCTCTCGAACCGATCTCTTCACCAATTTTCAACTTCCCTCATCGAAGTCGTCGTCTTCATCGTCGACATCATCAACATCATCCTGCAACGGCCAAGCAGGAGATCTTTATTGGATTCTCAACCCACCCAAAAGCAAAATATGAGTTATATATGGCAAATCATTTGCCTTCAGTTTAGTGATAAAAAGGGATAGACATTCCGAACCAATGACAAACCAAATCCGTGAACCGAAGATGGCCCAATACCCTCCCGAAGTTTATATAACACTTCAACCCTGAAAAAGTTACCGAAACCCAATCGGAAGCCGGATCGTCTTCCAACTCCATCATTTTTCAGGGGTAAACTCGCTGTTAAACCTCGGGGTATCACCTGCCGGAAAAGTCACCATCTTTTCCCTCGTGATGAAGGGAGCTAAACAGATGCCAATTTTTGGTGCGATCAGTGGATAAGTATTAGTAACGTTGTCGATCCAATGATGACCTTCCCAAATTGTTTCTGGGAAAACCCACAACTGAGCATTGATTTTTGAAACCTTTCTTACATTCCATTGAAAACTGTTTGGCTCTGGTTTGTTAACCCCGGACCCTTTATTAAATGGCGTCTATAATAACCCCATATAGCATGTAATACATACATCGCTCAGAGAGCCCTATCTTTTTTCCTTTTGAAACCTTGCAACTCTGAAGCCGTTCCAAAACCTCAAAAAACTGAGGGTAAACCCAAAGCTATCCCGGAAGAGCCAGCCCAGTACCTGGTCACAGCTACTGTTGGTGGTTCAGAAATCCGGCTAACCAGTTGAGGTTCGTAGTTTATCCCATCTTTTACAGTGATTTATACATCCCAGGTGGTTGTTTGGGATTTCTTCCATCAACAGCTGCCGGGATTATCACCCGTTTTTGTTGTTCCAACGGAGCCTCCACAGCACCGCCACGTTGCACTAAGCGATAACTCTTTCCCTTCTCCATCGCCTCTATCGCTGCTGAAATTGTGATCCCGGCACCCATTAGATCTCAAAGATTTTTTAGGCATCCCAAGTTTTTTAGAGACATCACTGGTTGGGCAGTCTTAGTGCATCCCATCGATGTATTTCAGATTTCGACATGTCATCAGGTCATGTCATTGAGGATTCAGAGAAATGCTACAATGTTTGCCCTCCTGGCAACAAACATATCCCCTCCCAAAGGTTATTTTTTTAGTCGTTGACTTTCCTTTTCCCTTTTGGTGAGATATATTAGTGATCGTTCCCAAAAGGAAAGTATGTAACTAGTCTCGCTTTGCCACCAACTTGCTACGATTTGTTGGTTTGACAGGGGTCACTACATTACCAATCCAAACCATGCATCTTTATAAGGTAAATCACTCAAATTTACCATAGATTTCTATTGTTTGCGGCAACGGCCAACAGCTGCTGGCAACGGCCAACAGCTGCTTGGATTTCTTCAATTCCCAGGGAGCGATAAAATTTTGGAGCAAAACGATCCAGGATCCAGGATTGGAAACAATCAATTCTAGATATCATATATATATATATAATCAGTACAGTACAGAAAGTGTGTGTACAAAACGCACATCTAAAATTTGCATGCCAAACGGCATTTGGCACATCTTCCATGTTTCACCAAAAAAAACCTCACCCCAAAACCCAAGCCCACGACAAAAACCACGGCCCGTTTCGTTTCAACCCCGAAGACATCAGTCTGCCTTCTTCATCTCTTCACGCTGCTGTTCAGCATCCTGTCGGTGTCGTCGGCCAAGGTATGCGTTCAGTCGCGCGCGTGGGGCCATGGTTTCCCCACACAAAAACCCACCTTTTGGGATGACGACATGGTGAGGTTTATCGTGCATCGGTAAATCATGAGAGATTCATATGAATTCACCATCCCGAAATGCACGTTTTTCAAAGATTTACCCACGAAAACCCAACAATTTAGAGCTCAGCTGAGGTAGCTCTAATTTGCCAAGGAAAAAAAACATGGTCGGATACTCTGAGTATATCATGACAGTTCACCAACTCAAACTACCCTTCCAACAATCATGCAGGTGAAAACAAGTATCTCGAAGACTAAGAACATCTAGTAACTACTTTACGCAGTTTCCTTCCATGATTCAGGATGACCGGATTTTTCACATTTTCGGATTTTTGAAAATGGATTGTTCTATTCCTCTTCCACAATCAACACTTGAAGAATCGGAGGATGCAATTTCGAAAATTTGACTCCTGGGTTTTAGGTTGCAGCTTCCCACCCGACAAAACTCACATCCCATTCCCATCCATTGGCAGCATCTCAGTTAACACCCCCCCCAACGCCCCACCATGATTCGGAGCCAACAAAAACCCCCATGTGTCAGTCTTCAAGGCCGTTCCATCCATCCAAAGGTAGTCCCCACTCAACCAACCCAAGGAAGAAAACACAGACCTGGCTCTGTTTTGAGACGACATTCATCATCACCGTGTATTTGCCTTGCAGATTGATCCGAATTTAATGCAGGTACCTATGGTGTTTTGGGGTAGTCCTAGGGGTCCTTAGGATTGGTTTAACTGGTGGGGTTTTTACTGCGGTAGAAATTGGCTAAATATATACACAATCTGTCACAATCTCATGATTCAAGAATTCACCAAATTATCTAGGTCAGTTGAAAGTAAATGAGATGTCAGCTTCGTCATCTGAGGAGGAAAAGTCACGAAATACATCACCTCCACCTGACATGCCGCCATTTTCCTAGTCCACCCACCACCCTGGACTTGCTGATAGAATTGTTCCTCCATAAAATCCGTTTGGTTCATCTGTCATAAGCATTCCACAAAAATTGGGCTAAAGGTGAGTTTCATTGCTTTCATCCAGAAATCTCTTGATCCAGAAATCTCTTGCGTTTATATACATCTGTAAGTACATTTATACCTGGAACTTCCGGTTGTGCGAAATTATCGCTCGAAGTCGAAACAACACTTTTTTTTGTTGTTTGGGATATTTTTTGCTCTTTTCCAAAAATAACGCCGTTTCATGTTGGGGGTTTCGGCTGCTAGGGAATGCCTGCCAACCATTTATTTTTACGCTTTTTGGGCGGGAAATTACGCTTTTTGGACGGGAAATTACGCCGTTTCAAATGTTTGTCAGCACCGTGATGGGAGGTCCAAGTGCCCCAAAACGTCCCAAAACCAAAAAACGCTCGGAGGCAGAAAAAAATGCAAGTTCCCCAAAAAAGCAAAAATTTCTGAAAAAGCAAGAATTTAGCATCATTTGGAAGATCTAGGTATGTCTATAGTAATCATATCAAATCATATCGAAAAATCTATGTGTTATTCACAGTTCAAGCAAACACCTTCCCCCCCAAAAAAAGACCACAAAACTTCCCAGTTCTAAACCTGCCGCAACTTCGGGGTTTCGAAAGGCAATCCGCACCGGCACCTGACAGAAATTGGCTGGCCAATTTGTAGGGAGGGAATGCATACCCATCATAACCATCTATGGTGTCATTCCCGCGTTCTAAGACCGACCCAGTACATTGGCATTCCATATTTCGAGTTAAAAAAAACAGTTTAAAATAATCCATGGAAATCATAAAAAACATCACCGGATCGGAATCACAATTTCCTTTACCACCGACCAACTGGGAGGTTTCTCCGATCATCCCATGTGTCATGACAGGCTGGTACGGGGAAACCGTTGTTGCCACTTCCTTGCTTTGTGGTGGAAGGGGCAAGGGGAAAACATGTTATGTAATTAGTTGTACATATATATATATATATATAACATAATAGGATCCTACAGAAAAGCACCAGTTGAAGTGAGGTTCGTTGGTCTCATCATTCCCCAGCCATCCGCCTCGTGCATCCCGACTTGTGTGATGCCGTCATCTGGAAATTCCAGATCTGCAGTGATCCATGGCCACAGCGGGGAAAAATGGGAATGAGGGAGAACGAAAAAAAACACATGCCACGACATTTCATATGATACCATACCATATCATATCATAGCATGTCATACCATATCGTCACATATCATCGTATATCATCGCATGTCATAATCATGTCATAGCATGTCATATCATCCATCCATCTGCATAAATTGCAATATGTCACCGACTTACAATTTTCCAAATTCCTATCATTTCGGAAAACATCTTCGCGAATTCGAACACAAATTTCACCTTCACCAAACATATCGGCGAAAATGTGGGAGGATTCCCTCAATGACAAGCTTCCATTCCCTAAAGTTTGACCCAACTAGCTTAACTCAAAACCGTTGGCCCAAAGAAAGTAGAACAGCTGCAAGGTGTTTCTTTCCAAAGTATATGTGGCTATGGTTCAAAATTGTTGGACCATCATAATGGCCAGACCAGCCAGGTCACTAAATGTGGTCTTGCCCCAAAAAAACTGTCCTCTTCTCAGTCAATTGAGGGTGCATCTCAACAAGCGCCCCGTGGTCCCCGGATACCAGCGTTCGTTGGAAGAATGAAGAAAGAACAGCAACTGCCTGTGCTATCTATCCGTGATGTATCGATATATTTATCATATACACACGTATGCATAGAGACACAGAGAGGGAGACGGATGTACTTGTATATGTTGAATATGCGGCAATATAAATTAACATATCTTGTACACGTGTGCGTAATATAAACAAGACTTGTTTTACCTACTCTCCCATAACCAGGGTTCAGTGGAAAAATGGCTGTACTTGAAAGCCGACTATTGGGGGATACACCTATTTTTCACAAAACCATGCTTATGGGAGGAAGGGTATACATCTCGCTGAAAAACAAGAAACCTCCATCCTTTTGCCATTCCCATTGAGTACCCCCGGCTTCCGGGCAGCAGGTCCAATTCGTGATTCGTAGAAAGGTCCTTCCAAGGAAGCATCAAAAGTATGGGTCAAGTTAGTCTCAAACTCTTCTGACCGAAATCTGTAGATGGATATATTTGGGGAGCTTAAGGAGTTCTACCTCATTGATAGGGATCCTTCCTTGATCACTATTTGGTCTTTGCTGCAACACTAAGCTTTACAGTACATGTTTTTTTGTTCCGAAAATATCTGTGGCCACCTGCAGCATCACGGAAATCTTGAAATACTCTGGGAAAGTTGAGGGGATCCTTCCAAAATCCCCAAAGTTACAAGAGTAGGAGATGAGACGAGTATGGAATATACTGGGGGATTAGTGAATGGTTGTAGACTAGTTCCTTTTTTTTAACATAACGCGCTGAATGATCTTTCCACCATGAAGCAGGCTTTCCACTGTGTGGTGTGTGGTGCCAGCTCTGCCCGGGTGCTTCAGCTTTTCGGGCCCCAGGCTTCACCAAGATTGTGATGAACCGATTCCACGACAGAATCAAGTAAGTTCATGGAAATACGTACAAGTACACTCCCGAAAATGCCAAAAAAAATTGTTGATTCTACCACCTTTTTTTCCCTTTTCCTTTTGAAAGCATGTTCAAGCGCATAGTGTTTTCGGGGGTGTACAATATCATAAAAGACATCTGACAAATCCACCGTCGTAAATTACGTGGATTCCAAAACTAACAGCCCCCGTCCTCCAAGACGTCCCAAATCGAAACGGGTTCCAACAGCAAATCTGATTGATCCTGAACCACAACTAGGTGGTCTGACATGCGAAACCCGGAAAAACGAGAAAAAAAAAACGATGAATGGATGGTCCCAATTCTGGGGATGAAATATTTAAATTTTCTATATAAAGTTTTTGGTTGGAGCAGATTTACTTGATCCACTTATGAATTCTGGGGTGAAGAATTGATGTCAATCTAGCTGGTGTCAATCTAGCGGATTGATGAATTCTGGGTGAAGAAATTGATTTACGGTTGACCAAAAAAAGGAGGGTTGTTGACCTGGATGCTTTGTTTCACATCCAACAAAGCGGACCCACCTTGCATTGTTGGCTATCGAACGTGGTCACCAGGACTATCCATTTTCAATCATCCACAAATTCACCATTTTTTCGTCAGTTCTGTGCAGGATTTTTGCTTGTTGTCTAACATTAAAGCTTTTAAAAATACATATCCCCTTGGGTATTCTAACCGACCTTGGGTCCCCATTCTATAGGTATAAAATGCGGCTCTTTGTAGGGAAAAAAAAATCCCACCAGGATTAAATCAATCTCATGCAGCCAAGAAAATGTCCCATCGATTTCTTGGCTGCCCCAATTCTGCCAGGGTTTTGCTTCGGGTCCCTATGGTCCCTTGAGATTCGACGTTTGACAAACGTCACCATGGAAAAATAGCTGTTTCAGGTCATATTTCTTAAGGATACTGGAAATTCGGAAAGGAAACCCCAAAAAGGTTGGATTAAAATCTATGAACACTCCGGGTTTAATAGGGCCTTATTAAGGGAAACCAATGGTTAAGGGAGGGGTAGGTTGACCAGCCAGGAAGATTCTGTTGATGTTTTTTTCGAGTTGTTCCTTCCAAAATCTGCAAATCCCAAAAGTGGTACTGTACTAGACTCGGGAGTGCTTCCCCGTTGCCAGTTGCCAGTTGCAATCTTTACTGTGCCAACGGTGGGCTGAACTGAACAACACAACAGGAGATCTGATGAACTACGGGAAAGTCTCAGAAGGCAGTCTCTGATGATCTGATTGTAAACTCACACTCACATACACAGAGTGCTAAATATGTGTATATATATATATATACATATGCAGTGACTCAGTGAGCAAGCTGATTCTTCGCCATCGAATCTTCACAAGCAACTCACAACTCAAGAACCTGGTTTTCCCTAAAACCCGCCTCTCGTGCTGGCCGGACAAATCTCAGCCGAATTTCATCTACCTCAAAACTGAGAACCAAACCCTGATTCGATGCATTTTCTCTAGGTTCCACAAAAAATGTATAGGTATAGGTACACCCCTGAAAACTAACATGACATTGGAAAACCCCCATGTTCAATAGGAGATACATCTTCAAATGGTGGATGTTCCATTGTCATGTTAGTTTTCAGGAGGTAAACCTGTCAATCTTAACCATCCCTTTAACAGTGGTTCATCTCTGGTTCAGAAAAGGTGTGCTGTGGATAGCAAACATCCCGTCGATTGGAGAAAGTTGAAAGAAAACATGTGATGAAACCACATGAAACCTGAATTGCAACTTGAAGTCTTCAAAACGTTTTCACTTTCACTCCCAACCCATCAGCAACCTCTGGAAAAACCGCAGTCAAAGATGGGCCCTAATCTCACACCCTAAGCATCTCACCCAATCAAAGGGGAGCTGACCACGTTCCGTTGCCACTCGCGCCTTTGGGGAAAGTCTCAGGTATGATGTCCGCAGAATCACATTCAAAATGATGGATCATGACAATCTAAGAGTCAAAAGGAAAACTGAAAACAGGATCTTTTGCCAGCATAAATGTTCAATGGGCTTTCATTTGGAATATGTTGGAACCATACAGATGTATAAGTAAAGTCAAGTAATGCAAGGTTCTATCAATTACTTGAATTTGTGGAGAAACAAACTGGATCGAAATATGTGGATGAAGCATGTTTCAGAAAGAAAACTCAACTTGTTTTGGCCCGGAACCCAAAAAAAAAAACTGTTTGATGCTTTCAGCCCCGAGATTGTCACCCAAAGTCATGGATCAATTCAATGTCGTCTTGTAGCTGTGTCAATTCAGGAGGAAACAGCTACAACAAAAAATATGGAAATAAAAAACACTGAAATGGCCCCGAAAATCAACAGAACCTTCAATTCACTCGAAAACTCACAAGGACTTTTTTCAGTTCTTCTGTTGCGCCAAATAGCCCCCCAATGTGCTTTGGGGGAACCCAAAAAATCATCACCATCCTTAGCTTCGAAAGGGTCTGCCACTCAGCGACTTAGGTCTGTGGAGGGAGATGGTTTTTCCCTTGCCTTCATGGTGGGATCCTCAATGAGTTGTGGATCTGCATAGGCCTCTGACTTTCGATTTGGGTCCGGTCCAAACAAATTTCATCCCGGTCCATGAACGTTGAGGAAACTTTTGAATATTCTGTTTACAGCAACTCCTAAACTGGGTATAAATTTTGATGATTAAAAAAAAGAATACATCCCAACCTCCGACAACTCATATACTTGTATGTTAAGTGTTTTTCGTACCCAATGTTCAAGGACCCCGTTCCCCCTTCCTCCTTGTTGGTGAATGGTTTTTTTCTTCAGCGCGCTGAGTTCTGGACGTCGATATTTTCCCAGGTTCCGAAGGCTGCTAAACCTTTCGGCACCAAACGATGTCGAGCATAGCCACGCCTGGCGCCGGGAGGGTTCAACACGGCGCAGGTGATCAGAAGGTCTGACGGAGACAATTGGATGCAAAAATTTACTAAAATGTCTCTTGCGTGTGTTGTACCTCGAGAAAAAAACATCCATTTAAGCTTTGCTTTCAAAAGTCCAAATCCCGACATGAAATTTCGAAACTGCTCATGTTCTTTTTGGTACCAAAATTTCCCCCAGCGACGAATTTAAACGACGACAATCTGAGCTAGGTTGGCTTCACGTGGACAATCTGCCCTTTGACACCAACCTTGAAGAATCAGGTCAACAAAATGTCAACAAAATTACCACTGCAGCGTTTACTGCTACCTTCAACTGCTGGAACTTTAACAAAGAAAAAAAAGAAGGCAAAGGAACCACATCAGTCATTCCATTTGCATAGATTTGACATGATAAAATCTCCTTGTCAGTTTCTCAATATCCAGGCTCCGGACACCACGGATAGTCTCCCTTAGCTAAAAACATGGTCTCTCCATGACATGAAGATATGAATTTCGTTCATCCACGCAGCGAGACGCACCGAGGTGCTGACAAGAGAACCACAGGAATCTCAGCGGGCCAAAAAATGCGGATAATCGGATATCCCTTGACCCCATGGAATGGTTTATTCCACGAAAATCTCCAAAAAACCAAGGAAAATCAACGGAGATTTCAAGGTATTGAATCTATTTCTAGCCCGACAAATCTGTGCTCGAAAAGGATAAGTCCGGGAGAATGACACTGAAAACCACCCTGAAGTGGAAGCTTCTTTACTTCCAGCAAAATCAGTTGCTGTTTGGCCAAATCTTATGTTCATGTGGATACCCTCCCGAAGTTTAACATAGCCCCTGAAAAGTTGCCTTCCCAATAGGAAAGTGGTCTTCCAACCAACATTTTTCAGGGGCTATGTTAAACTTCGGGAGGGTAACTGAATTCTTTACATTCTGTATGTCCATATAGTATCTCATAAATATATATATATATGAGCGTATATCATTTCTAGCACAAAAAATTGCCATGTCATTCCAAAAAGTCCATGGCAAATCATAGGTATCCCCATGATCTACCAGATCCCATCTTCCAGCTTCGTGATCCGATCCAACAGCCGAGCCCCACGACGTGGCTCTTCACAAACTGATATTTGCTTCGTGACACCTTGGTGGTTGGCTTGTTTTCGGTGATGGCATAGATAGCCAAAGAAATTTTCAAAAAAAAATGGACACTTTTGGGGGGCCTTCAAATGAAAGAACGAAACATGTCTTTGTTTTTGTTGTGATGTGTTTTTTTTTGAATGTGGATTCGTTGCCTCAAGAATGGTTCGTCGGGAAATGACGCCATGAATTTGCGCCAGAAAGTTTGGCAACAAAAAAGAAAAACAGGGAAAGTTGTTTCAAGCTCAGGGGCAATTGGCTTGTCATGCTTCTTGCGCGTGGCATCCACATCAAACCTTGGCGGAACCGCCGAGGCTTGGAAGAGAAAGATTTTGAAGCTCAAATGGGTCTTGCTATGGGCCAGGGAAAGGCATCCAAGTAATTCCAGATTGGCCAACGAAACAGGGTTGTGAAAGTCAAAACTGAGTCTTGCTGGAAACCAACCACATTACATCTCTGCGTTTCATATTTCGGCTGTGTTTCCATAAATTTGGGACGCATCTGAAACCTGGCGTGAGAACATGGTGGGCATGACTCTCCCATGACAAACAACCTTTCCCAGAAGCAGGTTGTACAGATTGCAAAATATCATTTAAAAAAACATGTTCGGGTTGCCATGCTAATTTCCAGCCATACTACAATCAATGTACATGTGTATATAAACAAACCCATTTTATCCCATGTTGACTTCCATTTACGGGGAAAACGACGTGCCATCCCCAAATCAAATACATTGCTGAGTCCCATGCCACCACCTCTTTTGTGCCAGCATACATGGAAGGTGTCTTTGCCTGCACTCTCCACGAACTACGAAAATCCCAGTAGCTAAAGGTTCATCTGGTATGACATTGAAAGCAAGTTCAAAACAAGCGATATGAGTAGAAACCTTCGTGGATATTTGTGGATATTTAGATCTCAAAAAGCAAACCGAAACAACAACTAGACATGCGAATAGGTCCTAGGTGTATATATCACTGTGATCAAGAGAAAGGACATGCAAAAACTTCGTCTAACATCCGACCACTGAGCTGCCCCTCACGGGGTCATCAGTTCTATCAGTTCTGGTGGTATCTAAATCTCAAACCCAAGTCATCCAAACGAAAAGCTTGGTGTGCTGGGGTTCAAAAGCGTGAACGGAATACACCCTCTATCTATACACTGAAAGTTCAACTTGGTGTAACAATGTTTACCATGGAACCTGCAAATTATGTTTTTTCAAAGTTCAATCGATATGTTTTCCAAACAATTGCCAGTGTGCTGATCCGTTACTACTACCTGAAACCTCATCTCTACAAAAGTCCACTACATTGCAATCATTTGTAAATTTGAGAAATCATCCCACATAATTCACATAATTCATTCCTAGTTCAATTGGATCATTTCCCCAGGTAGGGATGAAAATAAAAAGTGTTTGAAACCACCACCCAGGTTCAGTTCCTCTTGGGATATCATTGTCATATCCCAAATCTGTCTCAACTTTGCTTCTTCTGGGAAAGGCTCACCTCGCACTGCGGTGAGCCGCGGCTGTCAGGTATCGTACAGCGATGGTTTCAAAGGCCGCCATGGCGAAACGGAGTCCATGGGAATTGCTGTTTGACGGTTGTGGGGGTGCGAAATGTGGTTCTTCCCGTTGGTGAATTCTCAACCTTGATCAATTGTACATATCAAATCTACTGGTTTTTTTTCTTGGAACTTCCAAGTTACAATTGAGGGGGAATTAGCTATATTGACTGACTAGTCTTGATTCAGTTTTCTCAGAGGTAGTGGATTGATCTGTTGGACAATGTGGTTGTGATAAGTTGTGATGGCTGTTTTGGGGGGACTGAAATGTGAAACATCAGCACAGATATGGACAAAATGCACCAACCAAAGTCACTGACAGCAGTATTTTTCAGAGGAACAAAAACAGTTCGATCAGGAGGTATGAAAACATTTGCAAACTAGAAAGTATGGTATTGCATGTGGTGATATTGTGGTAAACAAAGTCGAGAAAAAACAATGTTGCAAATGCAAAGGGCGTAACGGATTGGAAATGTTGAGGCGAGACGATGCTACTTGTAAATTATGCCTTGCTCATAGGGAACAGTGGGCAGGGAATAACACCGAGAGAGTCGAGGAGTTATGGCAAAAGTATCATGAGGAAAATATGGATGCACATTTATAATGACGACTAATGTGACACAGAAAATGTATAATCAAATTGAGGTGGATTCTCAGGTGTGCAGGTACAAGGTGAAGAAAAACAAATGGGCAAGGCATGTTAAGACAGAGAAACCCAGTTGAGGGAGCGGTGATGGAAAAGTTGGTGGGGATATGGCGGGGGGAAAGGGTGGGCAGAACTTCGTAGCAAAGACATTTACTACTTATATGTATATAATCATAACTATATGCAGTATTACATACAATACAATACTGTACGTCCGTGTATATGCAACATGTGATTTCAATGTGATGGTAACTCTTCTCACCAAAAAAAACTTTCAGATGCTTCACTTTTTTTGTTGGGCAAACATGAAAAAACGGGTTGGATTCCAACTCATTTGGACCCCAACAAAAACATCCAAAAGTCATCATGGCCTCGTGTTTCACCAGCGGGTTTTTTTCACTGCAGGAGTTTCTTCAGGTCCACCGCAGCGGCTCCCAACTGCGAAAACCATTTTTGGTGGAGTTTGTGGGCTACGAATCAACGGTTTTGACGGGCAGATACCAAATAGATAGCGGTACACATCTAAGACCCATTTGAATCAAATATAGGCTAATAGACATACAAGTGCAAATGTGTTTCAAGAGTATATATTATCAAAATAATTCAAAATGTACATGTACATTTGAAGGATTTTTTTCTATAGACAAGCCAGCGACTCACAAAAAAACATTTGTGTAGGACCTAGGAATTGGTCTTTTTCGGATTTAAGAAACAAAGATAAAATGAGGTGCTTAAAAGTTCCCTGATAATCAGAGAGTTCCACTAAGCTTCACCAACCCAATTGACAGATCAAATACTAAGATGTGCTGATCGGAACCTGAAAGTAACTCATTCGCTCCCTATTATGAAGGGATTTTAAGATACACCCCCGAAAACTAACATGTCCCCTCAAAAAGGATTATTTCAATAGGAAATACATCTTCCAACCATTGATTTTCAGGGGACATGTTAGTTTTCCAGGGAGTACCACCAGTTCCAAATCGCTCCCTTTCAAGCACCAAGCACCAAGAGTAGTTAGGGCCTTGCTCTCAAGTGCTCCAATCTTGCTACCAAGATCAGCCGCTTTGCCTCGGAGATTTTGCACAGGAACCCAAGGAGAATAGTACTCAGAAGTTCCGGGTTGCAAAAACCATTATGCTTCACCAAAAAACAGGAAGATTTCCTGAAAATCAGGGACATTCCTAACCCATCTCCGATTTTCTCGTGCCAAATTTGAAAGGCAATGTAAAAATCACGAGTCTTAACACGCGTTGAGAATATTTTTTTGGGGGGTGAAGATCCTCAATGTTCATGGGAACCCAAGAATCCTGAGAGCCCCTGACACGCACCCGACAAGGGCCGGTGTGCTGGATCTCGTGTCAAGAGTGTACCTGGCGAAGTTCACGAAAGTTAGCCACAAATCAATGGGATTTTTAGGGACCCCCAATAGTGGGACCCCGTTCTGGTAAGCTTCCCATACCATTCCCATACGAATCCCTAAAGATATGGGAATGGTATGGGAATAGTATGGGAAGCTTTCCAGAAGGGAGTCCCATTATTGGGGGTCCCTGGAATCACCCCGTGACAAATCATGGGATTTTGTGATGTCGATGGTAAATTCAATGGCTGTTTCTGGTTCCCTTAATAGGTGGTAGGTAGCATATAACCCCCCAACTGGCATTATATAAGTGGTATATAAGTGGTATATACTGCCGATTGGGGGATTATATATCACCCACCACCTATTAAGGGAACCAGAAACAACCATTGATATGATTGCAACCCACAACATATTGATTTTTTTTGAAATCATCATATTCTGTATATCTGCATCTTGTTTCATCCATACATATAAAAGCTATGTTTTAACCCAATGCAGTGACCCTCACATCATGTTTTCGGAACTCCCTCTCCCCGAAAAAAAAAGCCGGGATGAGATTCTCGGGTCACCAATGGCCAGCATCGCTCGACATTGGGCATCTTCTTCGGCCTGAAACCCCGAAAGATGGGCATCTGACATCTATATATTCACCTTGCAGGTCCTGCAAGAGTTTTTGAAGAATTTACTCCCCCATAAAAAGAAGGAACATGTTCCTAGTTGGTGGTTGAGTTTCAACCCATTTGAAAAATATGCTCGTCAAATTGGATCATTTTCATTCATTTCCCCAAATAGGGATGAAAATAAAAAATATTTGAAACCACCACCTAGGTTCCTTTTTTGAAATGGTCCCAAAATTCCAGTGATACTGTTGATGGTTCAGGAATCCGGTAAACTCACCAGTTGAGGTTGGTAGTTTTTCTCATGATTTAACCAGGGTTTTATACAGGATTTCCTCCATCAACCGTATGGAAAAAAAAATAGGGGGATATAGATACAACCTTCCTTCCCATGTTTCACAGATATCACTGGCCTTGCCCAGCAGGCTTAGAGCCAGTTGCAAGATCCGTGAGGAAGTCGCTTCGTCGAAGGCTTTGGGCTTAGCGAAGGCAATTTTTGAAAGATTTGGTTTTGGTATGTTTTCGTTGGGCAAAGGAAGATCTACATCCTTAGTGCTTCGCGTCTCTAGGGAAAAGATAAATGACATCATAATAAGCAATCAGAATACTCTTATACAAATAGCTCGGTTAGATTTCCACAGTTTGAGTGCAAGACTACCACATTGATCAACTGATATGTTCATTGTGCATATTAAATCATATTAATGTCTCTTTGTTGAAGGATTCAACATTACTGGGACATTCACTAGAGTAAGTAAATTCGCAATAAGCATATGTGGTTTTCTTTGAAGAAAGCGAGAGACAGATTGTAAGAAATACAACAATACTTGACCACATGCATTAACAAATATGTTCGATAAGCATATATATATATATGTTACGTTTCTCTTTTTGGAGAAAAACATATTGTCAGAAATGGAACAATACGTTACCACAATCATAAACTATACCTAAGATCTTTCAATGAGCATAACATGTGTTTCTCTGAACTACTTTTTTAAAAAAGGTATTCTGAAAGATATACTGTGCGATATTTTCACTAAGTATAGTCAAAGAAATGTAAAAGCAGATTGCAAGAGGTTCAAGTCAGTAACCAAAGTATGAAATTTCAATCCGTAAGAAACACTCAAGAACACAGAAGCTTTGCCAATGAAAGGGTAATAACGTAGAACAACCATTCAAAAGAAGAGATTAGACCGCATTCAAAAGTAGGGTCAAGAAAGCATGCATCCAAAAAGGTTTCAAGAGCCACGCCAGCCCATTTACATTGGTCAATGAACAATATACCAGAGAAACAGGCCTGGGCTCTATTGAGTTTGTAAAGAGGCTTGAGCTATACTGAGGCTATCAAAAAAGGGAAATGGTGATTGGCGACCGGATAAAACAGTATAATGGAATGGACAATGGAGATTGCAATACGAAGCCCGACGATGAAAACTATTTCGAGCAGTCTTGTCTAGAAACACTCAAGCACCAATGGACTTGCGATAGATTTGGTACTCATTGAAAGGAACGACAACCATGTCAAGACATGTGAAAACAAAATATGTGCAAGAAGAAATAGCTAATATCTGTGAAAAAAATCTTTACACCGTGGTAAGAATCTTCTTTCTGCAGGTGGTACATTCTTGGAGCTTGAGGTGCGTCAGACATTTATTGAATTCTGCCTACTTCCCAGAGTCGTCCCAATACACCCGTCTTCTCAAATACACCCTCACGCCTTTGTCATGCCTGCTGATTTGATTAGAACCAAAACAAGATATACCCTCCTTAATCAACTAACTTGGCAATGGAAAATCACCGTGTTTAATAAGAGATACACCTTCAAATCGTTGTTTTTCCATTGTCATGTTAGTTTTGGGGGTGTACATTTCTCCTCTGTTTGCCTCTATGAATATTTAGTTGCCGATGTGCGTTTGAATCTTTGGTCCCCGCACGGGCTGACTGCTCTCATACACGATGATCGCCATGTTGAGGAGCACAGAGGAGCAGGCCAACTGGGCTGCTGGGCTGACACGACAGATGCCTTCTAGGATTTATTGTAGTACCCTCCCTGAAACTAACATGGCACCTGAAAAATGGATGGTTGGAATACGATCGTTTCCTTTTGGGGCCCGCCCTATTTTCACGGGCTATGTTTGTTTCAGGGAGGGTACCTGTATGATGTTATGTGACTGTGATATATATATATACAGTAGCACAGAGAGGATATAGAGACCTACTTTGCAACTGCAAAGTTCTCCATCTGCACATTCCAACACAAGTCTTCAGATGTCTTCAGCATCATAGCAAATGGGTTTAAACGCATCAACCCCCTCACTCTGCACCTTACCTTTTTTTGCCTTAGGTCGGCACAAGTATTGGCATGCTCCCACACTAAAAAGTGGCAAGTGAAAATAAATAGACTCTAAACATCTGTCTTTCAACCATATTTGGAAGGCTTACCCTCCCTGAAACTAACATTTTCGCACCTGAAAAATGGATACTTGGAATACTTTCTCCTTTCCTTTTGGGAAGCCTTAAGGCCTATTTTTTCAGGTGCCAAATTGCAAACGTTAGTTTCAGGGAGCAAACTATGCCATCCAGGATCGCCATCATCTTCCCTCAAGTGGCATATCCTTTCTTCAGGACTCACCTTTCCAATCTGTACCAACCCACCAGAGGACACCTGCCTGGTTCCCTTGATAGGCTTGATAGGTGGGATCGGTACCATATAATCACCCAATTGGCAAGGACTATAAGTGGTATATAAGTGGTATTGGTATATACTGCCAATTGGTGGATTATATGGTACCTACCACCCATTAAGGGAACCAGAAACAACCATTGACCCTGTGGCTTTTCCCCCCCCAACCTTGGTATGCTTATTGCTGGAATTGATGGCTTGTTCGATGCCATTCAAAAGCAGATCACGCTTGTCAAAGGCCGCGTACCTTTCGAAAGTTGAATTGGATGGAATTTTCGGGACAAAAACACATCCTTTTGTTGAGGATATTACCAGGAAATAAGAGATGGAAATTTGGAGAATCAATGACTTCAAAAAACTCATATCAGATGTGTTCAGTAACTGTTTCCCCTAAGCAGTCGAAAATCATGTCCTTTTTTTGGCAAATGTCTTTCTTTTCGGGGGGTCTCAAGTCTGTCACAGAGTTTCTGATTCCGTTCCGTATTGCTTCAAAAGAGGTGGAACAACAAACAGACAAAACAATGACTTGGGCATGCTGATACCCTTGAAAAACAAAACATTGGTTTCTTCCAGATCAAATCTTCAGCGCACTTGTTGGTTTGGTAGATAAAGAGGTTGGCCAAATATCCTCAAATCACGGGCAGGTGCAGCATTTTTCGCAACACAAAGCTTTCGTTTGTCCTTCAAAGGTCCCATTTTGAGGAGAAACACAATTGGACTCACAGAAGAATCTTGAAGCTGCATCATGCAATATCAAGGGTTTTTGTCTGGTTACTCTGATAGATCCATCTATCATCTATGCGTGTTACCAATATGGATTCATACATCCATCTAGCCCAGCCACTATAGTGGTTTTGAATGGATTGAATTCTCGATCGCAAAAGAGCCGTGTTTGGAGTGATTTCAAAAAAAAACATGTTGATCTTTCACCAACCTCCCAAGAATCTACAATAAATCTACCCCCATGTTTGTTTTTCTTTGTGCAAAAGGCAGGCAAACCCCATGATCTTAACAAAATATAAACAAAACACGTCCGTAGAAGTGGAAGTGACATCACCAGCTGCTGCCATGAGTCTTGCAGCACAAAGACCCAAAGGACTGTTGATGTCAACTGACAAAAGGTTCAATACCTGGTAATCCACGCCGCTTGGAGTCGTTGGATTTTTGGGGGACCCAAAATCCAGCTTTTCCCCGAAAAAAAAACGTGGCAAAAAATATTCTTAAAAAAAAGAAATGCAACATTAAAAATCAATCTTTTTTTGGTGTTGACTGGGATGATTTCAACATGGTTGGGATATGAAACAACAAATCATCTGCATCTAAGCTTCTCCTATACAACCAAATAAAACAGTACACCCTAATAGCTTCTACACGCTAATTCTAGAGAAAAAAAATGGTGCTAGTGAAGGTGGTCTCTTCAATGCTGAAGGTTTTTCCTGGTCCCTCGCCTGCAGAATGTATGCTGTTCCTCGGTCTGATCCTGCAGGTGTGCGACCCAACAACCAAATAGCAAGCTGCAACCCGGGTGGGTTGGCTTATAACGGGGTGGCCCTTGACGAACCCTCAAAATGTGCGTTGTAAAACGACAACCATTTTTTCAGAATCATGACATACAGTCGCTGAGTTTTCAACTTCATTATACTGCTGGCAAATGGACATGCCAAAGTGGGGGTGCTGTGTGCTTCCCTTAGAAGTGTGCTCCAAAGAGGATCTGATGAATTCATGGTGGCCCTTGACACCCAACCACTTCGTGTGCGTCTGTCCTTTGAAGAAGTCTGAGCTGCTTGGGTGTGCCAACAGCAGGCGCTAGGCCGGGGCTGATGAGATGAAAGGGTGTCATGACATAAGTGCTTCTAGATCAGATTGCATCAAGATTACCTACAGAAACTAGTAGCTCATCTTTCTGAAAATCTTCAAATTTCCCATGTATAATGTGCATAAATTCCATTTTGGTCGAAGCCATCCCCTCTTGAGCTCGACACCCACAGATCTACGACCGGAAAGAGCTTGTCATTGGGCCAGCTGCCCAATTTCTTGACCATGATCTGCCGCATGCGCAGGTCGAGCTATAGATTCGTATAAAGGATTGATTCACACTCAATGAAGGCAAACACAAAAATACTCTCAAATCACTGTTTAGACAATTCATTTAGATCCTTGTTACATCAAACATTATGCGGCTACAATCTGCCATTATCCCCAATCAATCCCCTAATCAAGATCTACTGCATTGGTGGTTCAAGATAATTTTCAAGATGATTCATTCGTAGGTTTTTTGCTCAAAAAAAGATGTCCGGAATTTCTGCATCAGCAACATCGACTAATCAACTAATTTTGAAAAAAAAATGCCCAAAGAAAATTTCGGTTTTCTTTTGTGACCCCGGTGCCAAGGAATATCTCGAAACCCCCAAAACAGTTCCAAACACCTCTTTCTCGCAGTCGCGCAGTTCCGTGGTGACGCCCAGTTTCAACTTGTTGATGCCCTCAGTCAAGTGTTGCACCTTGGCAAAGTCGTCAGATTCAGATTCATCGTTGCGGCTGTTACCCGGGTGGGTTTTGAGAAGGCATCCAGGGAATGGTCTTAATGATTTGATGGTTCAATATGTATGAATTTTGATTACATAAAATGTATGTACATATAATATATTGTTAAGTAGAAGTATACATATAGATTGGGAAACTCCCAATCTCTAACAATCCCAAAAAGGAGGTGAGTATATGTAACAGAGCCCTCATTCAAAATGGTGAAATATGGTGAAATCCTTCTTTTGCCTTTCCATCTTTCCATCCAGCTGGCAGCGTTTTGGAAAGAGGCAGCAGCTTTGATGTCCATCCAAAGGTCAAATAGTTGACGTTGCAAAAAAATGCATTAGGTAAGTAAACATACCAGCATCTTCCAGTTCGGGTGCTGTTTGAACCCTAAGGGATGGTGTTTTCCGGCACCCCTTATCATCCATTCAGCACCCCTCACCTCAACAGGATCCAGGCGAAGTTCCTCGGCGACCTCACTTACGGTCCCAAAATTGGAAAAAGACTTCAATCAACATGCGTTACGGTAGGGGTGCAAGAAACAAAAAATATGCATGTATATTAAGATAGTATATATACATTAAATGTTCTTAAAAGCTCTGCACGATCGGCTATCCAAATTGGGGCCCAAATATTGTTTTAACTTACAAACATTGTTTCAAACATTGTTTCAATCATATAGTTGTGTACGGAAAACAATGTCGGAATATGTTGTGTACGGAAACCATATAGTTGTGTACGGAAACCATATAGTTGTGTACGGAAAACAAATAGTTGTGTACCGAAACATATAGTAGTGTACGGAAAACATATAGTTGTGTACGGATTTTCAAACATATATAATATAGTTGTGTACGGAAAACATATAGTTGTGTACGGAAAACATATAGTTGAAAAAAGAATATTTCAAACAATATTCTAAACAATATATGAATGTTTTGGGGGAATTATTTTGCGGAACCACCACAGAGGGTCTTGCGAACATTTAATATATACATAACAAATACAACATATATATATATATATTTATTATATATATATATTATAATAACATGTCATTTTTGTTAGAAAATACACATATTGAAAGTACCAGGTAGTTGTTGATTCTCAAAGGATCCTGTTGAACAATGGTTGGACTCCAAAAAAAGAAAGAGATAGAAGTTTGGTGTGGAATAATTACCTCAAGATTATCCGCCCTCAGGCCATCTCTACCGTAACATAGCAATCAAACTTTGGAGCCTTAGCCACAGCCCATCAACCCCTCCCCCCCCAAAAAAACAACCATCCCATTCGCCTGACCATTGAATTCCATGATCTTTCCCTGTAAGGCTTCGAACTTCCCATCCTTCGGGGCTGCACATGTCAACAGGGTTATAGGGTGAACATGGGTGAACCATCCCTTCATATGGGAAATGGATGGAAATGGTTGGGCGGGCCCCGAAAAAAACCTATACCCTATGTGCAGGTGAGTTTTTGAAATTCACCATGTTTATTCTTCTGGAAACTAACCCACATGGGACCCGTCCCAGGTACTGGCACTTTTGAGTTAGATGATTCGCCGAACTTCCCATTTTGGTGGGTCCCATGTTTTCTCGTTTCCTGGAAAACGGTAAATCACCTAAAGAAATCGGTTCGGCAGATTTCGGTCAGCCTGAAAGGATTTGGAAAAAAAATGATACCCTCCGGTAAACTAACATAGCTGGCTGGAAAATCCACCATGAATGAAGATGTATTTTCTATTGGAAAAGGTGAATTTCCAGCCAGCCATGTTAGTTGATTAAGGAGGGTATATCCAAGTCAAGCACTTCGCTGTGTTGGTTTCTTGCACCTCTCCGAAAAAAAAAAAAATCTAACAGGATATGACGCAGATGGTTTTGGTTTTGACATCCTGCTGTCTCCATCCCAGTGGAGCCTATCATAGGAGATTCCACCCCAACAAAAAGTTTGACCATGCCGACCCCGCAGGGATTTGAGAGGCCAAAAGTCGATCCAATCAGGATCAGGTTTTTCCGTTCTCCGACCTTCAAAGATAAGTATATATGGGTGTTTCCGAAAATAGGGAAACACCCAAATCATCCATTTTCATAGGGTTTATTTTTGGGTACCGCTATTTTTGGAAACACCCATATAAGCATATAGGGATTGGAAAAATTCCCCCCCAAAAGGAGTGATATAATATGACGTCGACTGTGTTGACCGAAAACCTGACCCCCCCAGAGGTCCTTGAACACAGCGGGGGTCAATACCTCGGCTTTTTCGCTTCTAGAGGCAAGATTCTACAGGGAGGATGTGTTTTTCAGGGGGGAACAAAACCCAGAGTTTACGAAACACACATGGTGGGTATAGGTCTAGGTTGAATCTGGAAATCTGTGGAATTCTAATCTTTCCATCATGGGGGAAAATCCATCTAACACACAACAAAAAAACCTGGACATCCATTTTGCCTAATCTTGTTTGGCGTTTTCAAAAGCATGCTCTGAGATACCTGGATCCAAAAAAACGGTGGCCATTTCCCAAATAATTGCTCCAAAACTTCAACTTCAACTCAACCAAGTTTCCTATAGGTGAAAGTTGAACAATATCCTTTTGAACCACATAATTTCAACATAAAGAAAA
This sequence comes from Breviolum minutum Mf 1.05b.01, assembly GCA_000507305.1. Lineage (NCBI taxonomy): Eukaryota > Dinophyceae > Suessiales > Symbiodiniaceae > Breviolum > Breviolum minutum. The sequence goes on from DF239140.1 coordinate 75,830, forward strand.
AACATTAAAATGTACAAACATGTCATTTCTCAGAAGCCAAGAAATCCTGAAAAATTGAAGAGGTCCTTTTCAGAACCCTCCCAACCCCAACCTCAACCAATGCCTCAAAATTTGCCAAGATACTGGGAAGACTGCTAAAGCTGGCTGCTCCGGCTCATAACCGCTGGATGCGGCCGGTGCAGGCGCGGAAGCAGCTGAAGATGAGTCGCCGACGTTTTTCTGGATGAACTGCCTAAAAGCCAACGAAGATGAGTCGAAAAAGTGGTGCTTTCAGCAGTCTCATTGCCAAAAAGAATACATAAAAACCTTGAGCTTTCATCATTGTGGTTGTGGAAGATTGTGGGTAGACAGAAATTAAGGACTTTTCAAATCCAGCCTTTTCCTCCTAGACGAGATGGAAAGCTTTAGCGGCACCAGCTAGCACCCCACCCTCTAAACCCAAAAATCTGAAAGCCAAACGACTCTCCGAGATCCGTCCTTCATCCCAAATCCATCCATTTTTTCCAACAAAAAAACAAAGTGCCAAAAACCCTTCATCCCTCCAAAATGGTGCCTGATATCGTCCATGTTGCTCTTGTGGATTTGATGCAATGCGCAAAAGGATTCAGCTACTTGAAGTGGATTCTGCCAGCAAAGCCCAGGGAGGATTTGTTGTCCGAAGTTGAAGTGAAGACTCGAAGATATACGTGCCGTCACAATTAGTGCATGTGTATAGAGATGCTATACGACATAGATAGAGTATATAACATTGTCCAATGTTATTCAATTGTTGTAGATTCTATTTCCAGTTCTCTAAAAATTGTTGGTCCCCATCATTTTAGCCCCCTTCGCAACCTGTCCACGATTGAAGGGCAACTTTCTGCTTCCCACAGAGGGTCCCATGTCAACGTCAAAGACGAAATCGTACCTGGAAAATTCCCCGAGAAATCGCAAACGATGAAATAAAGGGATCCCACCCCAAAATTTTGACGTTTGACAAAGGGGATGGAAGGCTTTCGAAACCAGGGTGTGGAATTTTTGTCGGGCACCTGCAGTAATAGTTGCTGTATCTCATCTCAAAATCAACAAATATCATCAACACATCAACATGAGCCATCCATTCTAAGAGTTTCTAGCGACATTTCAATGTGTAGGGCTCTGTATGTTCAACAGTCAGAAACATTGTAGACTAATAACATCCTTCCGAAATAACCCAAAGCAGCATACCCTATGTTATGTTTGATCAGTAATCTGGTCTGGATGAAATCACAACCACTTAATCATTACCCATTGTCACCACCCTATCAAACTCCTGAAAGAAATAGGAGGACAAACTTCTCCGCTACAAATGACACCCCCCTTGGCGTGTGTTGAGTACCGTAGTGACCTTCCCTCCCCCCTCGATTTTTCGCTCACTCGCCCGCAGGGAAAACGGAGTCGCCGGGGTAGAAGACCTGCCGGGTTCTCTGACCCTTTGTTGGGCCCCGGGGGATAGAAAGATTTGTACATATCTATGTATACATATGAAAAAAAAGATTTGATATATTGACACACTGACATAAGTCTGACGTACATGTAAGTTTAAGATTTAAGGTGAAACAAGATGGAAAAGCAAAAAAAAATAAGCGCTTTGCCGCTTGACACAAAACCCATCAACGTTTGAAAACTGATTGATTTTTAGTATGTTTATGGATTTGTGTGTCACCCACAACTGGCTCCGTTTCTTTCAGTAGCACTCGGATCCATGGGAGTGTTCCAATGACCCTCCAGAATCCAACTGACCCATCGACTCTAAACCAGGTTGCCACCCAAATGCAAGTAGTACCAACTGAACAAATCGTAGATGATCATGGACCAACAAAAACTCTTTTTTTTCAACCTGGTAAGAAGGATTTTTGTACCTGGTAATTAAGAAGGAGTATAACTAACTCCCTCCTTTTCAACATCATCTTGGGAGGTGAAGAGCACCGCACCTTCCAACCCTTGGTTTCCCCCACACCTGAGTAGGCTTGGGTGCACCCATGACTTCACCAACGTTGTCCCAACAACGTGCTCCGGCGTTCCACATGTAGGCATAAACCTCATGCGGGACTACCGGAAAGAGCCAGAAACATGTCTGTTTCATGATGGAAGGTTTCTCAGAAAGGTGGGTATGACTTTTTTGTGATGTGTGAAAAGCAAAGGTTGAGGGACAATAGATCCCCAAAAAGCTAGCCTCCTAAAAGTGTGATAAAAACGCTGGTGGTTTTTATAGCGCACTGTGATTCAGAATTTTGTGGAAAATGTTCTTGTGGGCAAAGCTGGTGCATTGGCAGCCCGGAAGAACTCAAGATTCCGTTTACCTTCGCTATGAAAGAAAAGCCGCCTGTCTACACTCCCTGAAACTAACATAGCACCTCCCAGAAAGCCATCCCAAAAGGGAAAAGTAGTCTTCCAACCCATCCATTTTTCAAGTCCTATCTTAGTTTCAGAGAGTACAGTAACATTTTTTTGTGCTGAGCTTCCTCACCGTTCCTTTGTCATTGAACATCCTCACCTCTCCGTTCCTCAGTCACCCCCCAAAATTTTGTCCGGTGTTTTTGTAGGTGGTTGCTTTGGTGAACCAAAAAATGGTGGGAAACTTGACAAAACACACCCTGGACCCTGATGTCTGATATGGCGATAATCAAGGACCAGGAGCTTCTTACCCACCATACCAGGCATTTTGGCGATATCAATTACGGCGTCCATTGGCACCTGAGTTTTTGAGTGGGCCGATCTTTTGATAAGATGGACGACTTCCCCATCCTTCCAAGAATCATGTGTCAAAGATATTTCTCAAGCATCACAAATAAAGCATCCTAACAGCTAACATCCACCAAATCTTTGAGAAAACCATCACCCACCACCATCTCTTCTGCCCATCAATTATTTTTCAGGCCAGAAACACTGGATGAACCTTTCTGAGCAGCTGCAACTGCTGCCTGTTGTGCAATTTCTTGTTGTGTCTTGCGCTCTTCTTCCGAAGCCATTCGCGCAGGGTCGCGGGTCCAGACCTCAGGTCGTTCATCTGACCCGCTGATCCCATCAGCGACCCCGGGGTTTTTCATCGGCTCCGTGGACCCTGAGATTCCCCCGCCCGTACCACCATGTCAGCACAGGCGGACACCACATCGGCATTGGGCAAATTGATGGCCTGAAACTGTCGTCGTTTGGGGACCCGTGGGTTGTGGAAAATGAAGATTCACTGAAGATTGGAAGGTCTGAAGGCGCCATGTCTAAAGGGTGAAGCTGCAACTGGAGCTCATGATGGACCACATTTTCCAACATTTTTCCGTGGTGTCCTGAAATCCATCAGCCTTTATAGGCTCAAAATTGTTGTTATTTTCCAAGGCTTTTCGGCTTTTAGAGTTGTTGGATGGAAGACTTGGGTTTTTTCGGCATCCAACACATGTACATTCAGACATGATTCCCCCAGATTCTTAGTGATTTTTCCACCCTGCAACTTTCACTTCTATTCTTCTAATGAAATTGTTTGGTAAGAAATCATCTACCAATCCCCTCCCGGAACTACAAAAAAACGTCCAAACTGGACTCCACCTGCCAAACTGTTCCAGCATGGACCACAGATTGCTTGCACTGGCTATCATTCAAGGACCACACTTTCATGGTGGAATCCTCGGTAGTCGCAAGGGACCCAAGTTTGGTGGGACTCCAACATAGAGGTAGGACCTTAGGAACCTCCCTGAGGACAGTTTTATTATAAAATGCTACTTTTGAAGGTGATGTATAAGGTGAAAATACCTGAAATATCATCATTCAGCCACCTTTTTCTGAGTTTGGGAACTTGACAAGTGGATTGACACATCGTGGTTGGTGAATGCCTTTCGCAGTTTGCGCCAAATTATGGCCCAATGGAAAATGTATCTCCAAAAGGAATAGGTATTATCCATGGGTCCATGGGTGTAGATACGTATAGAGAGAGAGAGGTGTATTTGTATAGAGATGTGTATAAATTGGTGCCATTTTACTTCCTTCTCAGGTGTTGGAGACATGACTTCATTTGGAACGGGTTACTGGATCATGTCGAGATTTCAACTGACTCAATATGGTCCGTGAATCCTCGGCACAACAGAGTAGTGTCACTCAAAATCAGTTGGCCGGGGGAAGAACTAGCAACTAGCCAGCATTTGGATGTCACAATCAAACCAAAAACTTCACAAACAGCACTTGCCTCCAATTAAAAGTGGAAAAAATAAGTACTTAAAGCCACGGTCCTATGGTCCAATGGTGAACTCACTGGAAACCAGCTAGACACGATGACTGGAAAACGTTAACTAAAATACAGAAATAAATTGTCATCAATGTGTGTGTGTGTTTTTGGAATGATTCATGTAAAAATCCATGTAAAGCCCCCAAAAATGTTCCTTAAAAAAAAACAATAATAAGATAAGAAGAAGAAGAAGAAGAAGAAGAAGAATACTGTAACACATCGGAAAGGACCAACCTTCGAACCTTAAAGTTCATACTCTGGATTTTTTCACCTCTTGATGCCCAAGCAACATCCGATGCTGAGATGATCTCACTATTGTCACCAGTGAACTCCACCTGTTACACCCCGCGGTTGTTCAAACCTCTTACCACACCAAGAAACAAAACAAGTGATGAGATGCGTTTTTTGTTGCAGTCAGCATTCAATTCAGATTGGATGCACAAATAATGCCCCTAGATTCTAGATCTTCAAAGTTTGGCGTCACAATAGAAGCCACAGCAATCTGTTCGCAGTGTCCTACTAGATTCATCCCTTTTCTGTTGCAACCCTCAGACTCCAACACTGTAGACATAGGATTGATGCCCACCCAGCGCAGACATTTGCAAGCCTGTGGAGGGTGAAGCCCTTATTGGTTGTTGGGTGAGTCTCAATGACCTTCAGTAAGTTAGGTTCAAATTTCAATCCTTCACCTGAAGTAGTACTTGGGAGGAAGATGTCACGTGTTGCTTTGCAAAAATCCACAGGGGTGGTGTTTCACCTTCAACAAAGGAGAAACCTTACTTCGGGGGGATCGGATATTGTCTGTTGAAATAATTGAAACATCCTGAAGAAAGACAAACACTCGTGAGGAAAACGTCTACCAGTGTACCTACAAACATTACATAGTAGATGCTTCATTGCCATTGCAATGACAGATTGATGGATATGATATACTGTGTGTATATATGTGCAAATATATAAATGTATATGTATGTTTAATACTTCTATGTGTGTATGAATATATTGTGCGTGTGTATAGTTGTATTGTATAGATGTACATATGCATCAATGCATCTATGCATCTATGCATCTATGCATCTATGTATCTATGTATCTATGTATATAATATGTCTATATATATATATATTCATATATATATATATATGTACATAATGAATGCTCCAGAACATCATCCCCAAAAGGTAAAGATCCTTCCAACCCCTACCCATTTACTTCATTAGCCTCGTAATGATCACATGTTTTTTTAACAACAAAAAAATGCCGAAAAGGCCCTACAAACAGCTTTTTCTATCCGCCATTTTTGTCACCAAAAACCTCCGGGACTTTCCGGGATCCAAGGGACCATCAAACGACCACAGTTTCACGGAACCATCATTGGAAGCCGTCGCCATGGCGGATGAACTCGCTGTGATGAAACCTCAAAGGTTGACTGGAATTTCTCCGTCGACGACTGGATCTGCTATATATACACAGCCATCTTAGGAACTGAGGGAAAAACTAGATTTGCCGGGGGAGCTGGAGGTTCACACAAGTTTTTATGACTTGGGGGGGGGGTTTTCTGTTCTGAGAAAATCAAAGCAGCATAGGAAACATTATGAAACTACATTATTCCATGATTTGCCGGGGGAGCTGGAGGTTCACACAAGTTGTAACTGGAGGGAAACCCCTACGAAACATTCCGAAACTACCATGAATCATGTGAGGGTCCGGGTCTGCTCTCCGTTTCAATCTTATTCAATTTTTAGAAAGCAGGCGAGTGTGCGTGAGGATGGGTTGAAGAAACTGGGATATCCCACAACAAATGGTGAAACCCTTCATTTTGACCATGAAAAGTATCCATGAATCTGCAGTGACGTTATCTCGCAAAAAAACAAATCGCATCTGGAGAATTCTGAGGGGCGTGAAAGGATTCCAGAATGGAACTGTACCTCATTTCAAGTGAAGGGACCCTTCAGGTCAGGTCAATACCTTGACCATAAGTCAAGGCAAAACACGTGGCGCCACTCATGGCCAGGAACTCATACCGAAAAAACAGCACCTCTCATCCAAAACCACTGGAAACAGAATTCGCGATGTGTTGTGAACGCCTACCGCCTAACCGTTTTGCCCCTTCAGCAAAACGTCATCCAAAAAGACAGGTGGCTCAGGTCAGCATTTTGGAGACTCATTTTTGGAAAGTGGCTTTCCAAATACACCGGCCCCCAATTCACTTGATTTTGGGGAAAGGAAAGCCTCACATTGACAATTCCCAAAACATCTGACTGCAAGAAGAATGCTTTGGACAAAATTTTGAAAAATTGTTTTTTTGAAAAAAAACACAACGACAACGGTTTTCATTGGGGGCCCACCAACAGTGGAAAGTGAAGGTTTATAGGCGTCCCTTCATAAAAATGAATAGATTAGTATGTCACTGTTGGTGGTTGGGGGATACCCCCAAGTTTTCAATTTGTTTACCATCTTTTAAAAAAATCAGATCACCATTCCCTGACTACCACCCGTATCCACAACCAAGCAGCGAATGATGTCACCATGCGCCTTGGGGAAGGAATTATACGAATTCTAGGATTTGATGTTCGCATGGTTTTTTTTCCACGTGACTGTCATAAAAACTTCAACAAAATGTTCCAAAATGTATACAGTACATGTTATCTAAAAAAAAATCCGAACACCCCGACAAACACCCAAAATAGATATTTTAATGGATGGGGTTTAACCGCAAGCGGATTTCCCGGAAGCAAAAAACCTGTACCAAATCCTAAGCTTTCAAGATTTGAGCATAACCAAACCCATTTGTTTCGCCGGATGGATTGTGACCACCCGTTTTCCACAAAGAAATGTATTGCACAAAAACCTGCCTTTTTTTGTGGGAAAATGGGTGGATCTCCATTGTGATCTCAACTATCTTGGTTTATAATGGTTCATTTCCGATGTTTAGGAAGATGGTTATCAACTATCTTGGTTTATAATGTGATTATCAACTATCCTATGTTTAGATGCCATTGCTTTAAGGAACTTCCAATTCCACAAACGAACGCTGCCAACACTACCCCTCAGCCCCCAGCCTCGTCCACCTTGTGCACACATGACTCACCACGGAACACTCGAAGGGATTTGTCCTGTCGTTTTGCAACAACCCAAACGGAAGACCCACCGAGGAAAAAAACGCAAAAAAAAACGCCGGGGGCCGGTGCGAGACCGCAGCATTCAACAAATGATGGTGTGTTTTTTTGATCGATTCGTGGATTGGCTCAGCTGCAATCCACACACACCATCCTGTGATCCAGTAACAATCTCTCCAGTAGGAAGGGTCGCCACTGCAACGGCGTGAGCACCTTTAAAAAAAAACATGGAACCACGCTCGGGCCACGTGAATCGTGAATCAACTGATCTGGGCATGCTTCAAAGTGCTTGACCTTCCAAAATGGATCATTGCAACTTCCAACAACAACGGAGGTGGTAAAGTTGTGCGTTTCAAAAAAATATGTTACAGAAATCGGTAAAATGAAGATCAGAAGAAACATCTTGAAATCTGATTCAAACTACAAGGGTGTTTCCTTAATAAATGGTGGTACCCCCCCAAAAAAAAAGCAAAAGTGATCATGTTTAGTAGGAAAATCCCCATGGTTGTTGGGGAAACTACCACCATTTTAGGAAACCCCCACAACAATCCCTTGGCCCTTCGCCTGCATCTAGGGTCATCAGGCATGTACCATTGCTGGCATCCCAAACCTGCCGTACAGCACAGCCACCCCACTGGTTGGTTGGAACTCATGGTGGCGAAAAAAAAAAACAGCAACAAAACACATGCAAAATCCCTTGGTAATTTATAGGGTCAGCCATCTTAAACCAGCTGTTTTTCACGAAACAACCAGGATTTGGATCGTTGAGTCATATACCTGGATAAACAGAACAGTTGGCCTGGTGGACTCAACTGATTTGAACAATTTTTTCGTCAAATTGGATCACTTCTACAAGCTTCGGGGTTAAAAAAAAAACATTTGAAACCACCACCTTAATGACCTACAGAATGATTTGGCTCTTTGATTGCAAGGGTTTTCACCCACCACCTTTGCACCCCCCATTTACATTGAAGAAGTATTTTTTTGAGGCAGGTCAACGCAAAATGGCGCTAAGTTCAGCCTAGCTGAACTTTAACAAAAAGTCAAGCTTGGATCATATTCCCAAGTATCGGGGAGAAGGTATCCTTTCTAAACGTCTAAATGAAAGCACCTGTTTGGTGAACTTTAAGGAGGGATTCACAAACAAAAAAAAACGTGAAAGAAACTCGGGAGCCCTTTCGGGATCTTCCAGAGGCATTTTTTTTGGTGTTTAACCCTCCCTGAAACTAACACTTTGCACATGAAAATAGGGTATCCCAAAAGGAAAGGAATTCCATGGGTGTTTCCTAAAATGGTGGCACCCCCAAAACACCTGAAACTTGTCATTTTTAGTAGTGGGTTGTTGGGGAAACCCACCATTTTAGGGTTCACCCCCATATTCCAACCATCCACTTTCAGGTGCGTTGTCAGATTAGTTTCAGGGAGGCTACATCCATATGGAAAATCGACCAAATTCCAGGCCCGGCTTCCCCGACCTTCCCCTCCCCCGAGCCTTGGCTTTTCCATCCCAAGCACCTGTGACAACCTGGTTTTTACGAAAAATTTCCACCCGTCAAATTGGAAGGGTTTTCCAAAAATGGAAGTTGATTTCGAAGATGTTTGGTGAACCATGGAGTCCATGGTTAACACAAAAAAAAGAATTGGAAGTTGGAAGCATCCCGGAACCTTTTGGGCCTAGATTGATAGCGGATGCTTTTTGCCCAAAATGTTCAAAAGGCGAAATGGGAGAGATTGTCTGAAGTCTTGGGAGGTTTGCGCTTCTCAGGGTCCCAGTTTCATGGGTACGGTTGGGGTCGAGATCATGTGCATCAGCGCTCCCAATAGAGCCATACTGACGATGCGGTTTTAACAAAGTTCAGGGATAGTTGAGCAAGAATTTAAGACCCAGTGACATTCCATTGTATTTGTTGGTTAATGGGGAGACTCGTAATGGCTTGCTATATCTATGTTATATCATAGTTTAAGCTTATAATTTTGCGATCACCATGTAATTGGCTACTATATATTATGCCTGTACTACAAACTAAATACTATACAGTACATCGGGATCTGATAAGGCAAATACAGAGTTAGGACATGTTTTGACAATCCCGTGACGGGTTTATCAGATTTTGTCCATCAACAGCTCCTCATTGTTTACAACATCTTTGATGCACAACTCTCACAGCATCTTCAAATCTGGACCATGTCTGACCAAAATTTAAGGCCAAATCCTCCCTGAAAAAGGGCTGTGTTTATCAATTTCGGCGACGAAACAAGCCCATGCCGCCCATGCCTTCGCACCAATTTCAATGATGGAACACACAGGTCTCGGTCATTTTGTGAAGCACAGAAGTCACAGAAAATGGTGCGTTGAATGTGTTTCATGTTGAAAAATCCCTCAATCAAACAAAGAAGGTTTAGGTTTTTTGGTGATTTTGTTCACAAAATTCACATACTCTTGAGAAGAATCTTTGCCTGGGACGGCTCCTTTTGGAAAGCAAATCTTTTTTCAGTGGGTGTATTTGTTGCGCATGTTTTGCACATGTGTTTGATGGGTTTTTGGCCCTTGCATCTGAAATTGTATCTTTTTGCTCCAGAGTTTCTCTAAGAATCCCATGGCTAGGAAAAATAAGGGCCAACTATCATGAGAGTGGATCTTTTTCTTTCTTTGCCATCAAAATTCTTCGATAATGTCAATATCTTGAAACTGTTTCAAAATCTTTCCAGATTCAAAAAAGAGGGCCTTCAGCCTATATTCTTCTACAATTCAAATTCGAAATCATTCAAAATCTGTTCAACAATCATTCCAAATCAATGGCCCTCGGCCCATACTGCTTTCCTCAAAGAGTCCAAACTCTGAAGTGTCTAGTTTGGTTTTCGGGCTTCGGAACAAATTTTCTTGCAACCAAAAAATATACACCCCCGGAAAAATTAAGATGGAACGTCATAATGGAGGTTTGGTTCAGATCATTTTTCTTTCTAAATGGGTGATTTTTAGGTTCCATGAATGCTCAATGTCCAGGGTGTATGCAAACATGAGCTTTCATTGGCCAGGCCCATTTCTGAGCACATCACCCTTCATGCCCTTGGAATTGAATACCTCGGAAGTTTTTGCTCAATTGCCGTAGCCATTGAACTGGGAAAAAAAATAGGTACACTAACTCTAACATAGCCATATAGCATGGAAAATCAACCATTCTGATGCGATGGGGATTTTCAATGGCTATCTTAGTTTACCGCAAGGTTAAAAAAAACGACAGAAATAAGCTGAGATCGACACAGGGATTGCCCTCTCTATCACACTTGAAAGCGGTTCGGTCCTCTGACTGAAAAGGGGAAATACCAAAAAATCAGCAGGGCACTCACTTCATTCATCAAAATTAAAAATGGCCAAACAAAAGGTATCGAAACATCATAAAAACGTAGAAAGCAAAAAAAATCCTTCCATAAAGAAAAACAGCATAAAACATAGAAAGCAAAAAAAGATCTGTCCATAGCAAAAAAAAAGCATACAACGTAGAAAGCAAGAAAAAGTCCATCCATTTAACACAAAACCTGCATAAAACGTAGAAAGCAAGAAACAAATGCATCATAATTAATCTAAACCAGCCCATTTCTTGCGTTTTGTTGGGGTTGTCCGTTGTCCGTTGTTTAAAAAAAAGGCGGACGTTTCCCATGGACTCTCCATGGAGGGAAACCTTCCATCATCCCTTCAGGTCCTTGGATCCGGAATAGAAGGATCCTTTCTCTGCATGTGATGCCGCCAAAGTGAAAACCTTGGGTTTTTGCCCAAAAGGGCCCGCCACTGCAAGCTGCATCTATATTCTTCTCAACGCCCAATGCCGAAAACCTTGGGTTTTGCTATATTCCTTTCGCTCAATACATCTGCATCTGATTTTCTGGTTTTCCACTTTCCACATGTTTCTGTTGCATTGAGAAGAGTATAGAAAGCCGTGTATTATAGAGAGATCTATTTTCATGTATATGTGTGTGATAGAGATATGTAGATGTCTATATTGTATTATCTTTTATGTTTATACTGATTGATATGTGTATGTATGTAAATAATGCATATATGTGTGTGTGTATATATACAATTTTAATGTATTAATTCCCATTGGAGTGTTTTGACTGTCCCTACCTATCTGAAGGCAAAAATAACGGACAACTTGCTCACCATCCCTCCTCGCTCCTGGGGTCCCAACAAAATCCGTATGAAGTTTCAGTATCTTCTCCTTGACAAAGCCTCCCTCATTGGGTTTCCAAATGATGACTTGGCAATCCAAGCCGCCAGAGACAAGCCTCATTACGGAAGCAACAACTGGAAGACCCATTCCAAAGGGGAGGGGATGCAACGTAACATGACTGGGGAGTGCCATCTTGAAACCTGAATCATCCTCAAATCCCCCAATTCTATAGGTGTCTGGATCGGATTCGCATCGCAAATGGCAACCAATCTTAGGTTTTTCTCATGTTTGTCCTCTTTTAAACTCACCAAACATGACGCGAATCTTTACTCAAACATTTCTTGAACCTTCCCAAAAAGAAAGCTTCCAACCTTCAATCAATCATCCCCCCCGATCTAACATAGTGGGAAAATCCGCCCACGGATTCTCACCCCAAGGGACGCTCCATCCGACAGCAGCGCCAAACAACGCACCTGTCGGATCCCAAAACGTGGAACGCCCCCCCAGTTGGGTCATTGGGGGAAGATTTAAGGATGATCAACTCGGAACCATCCCGGAGACCTGAGACATTCAGCCATTTTTTTGTTGTTGATAAGATATCTGGACTGGAGGAATTATCTATCATATTCCATACAAATGACAAGTAGTTAGCACTTGTTGTCTCAGATGGTTGCTTCTAAAGTCTTGAATGAATGGACCTTTGGGTATGTCAAACCATTTCTCAGTTGAATCATGATAGTTGCATCATGATCTGGAATTATCCAAATCAAAAACAACCATTTCTGGATGAATGCGTCTTTTTGTTTTTTGGGTACTACATGGTACTACCTAATCATTTGAATCATTTGAACTCCCTTTTCAACTCCTCCTTCCAAATCTCAACATCTTCGGTCATTTTGAGACATTTACCTTTCAAAAAAAGGATCATGAAGTAAGGCCCATCAACGCAACCAAGCGATCCAAGATCTTAACTGACCTGACCCCTGCGATTTCGTCAAATCTGAAAATCCTGGTGTACCCAGATTTTGTCGAACATCGCATCCGAATTTCAAGAGCAAGATCATGGAGAAACGCACGTTGGAACCCTCAAGGCATCAAGATACGTTCTATCTATTTTTGGTTTGGAGAAGTCTCAGTGGTCCCCGCGTTCGCATCAATTTTTTTCTCGGACAAATTCATCAGGGCTTCCCCAAAACCAGGCCTGGCTTTCATGACCCTGCAATTGCTGCGACAATTCGAATTCCACATCCATGGCGTTGAAAACTTCCCTCAAATAAGAAAAAACAAGTTCTTTTAAAGGACTTGCCCAGTGACTGCCAAACTTCAACAAAAAACATGTGGCGTTGAAATCTTGCATCCCATTACTTTTCGCCGCATGTTTGGTTTGTAAAGCACAACGGCCCATTGTTTCGTGATGTTTTTCATGCCTGTGATTTGCAAGTTGCTGCAGAAAATCCCATAAAAAACCTTTTTTCATGCTACGGGGCTCAAGTTACCAGAGCAGCTGAAAAAAGTTGGTTGCAGATTGGTAGCACGCAAGATTTGTGAGTACCGAGCATGTGAATCACCTTCGTTACTAGTTGGTGGTTTTTGAACCAACCCCATTGAAAAATATGCGCAAGTCAAATTGGGAATCATCTCCCCATGGGTTTCGGGGTGAAAATTCCAAAAATATTTGAGTTGCCACCACCGGTCCGTTTATCTCTAAGAAAGTTGATGTGAGTACCGAAAACCTTTCTCAAACAACTCACATTGAACAAATGACTGCACCCGCCAAACTCTTTTTTTTCTGGACGCACGGACGCTTTTTTGATGCGTTCGCGGCATGGCAGCGGCCAAATTTTCAACGGGTTGTTTCCCTGTGGGTTGTTGTTTCACAGCCCAAAAATGCCCGCAGTTTCAACCGTGGAAGCCTCAGAAGTTGTTGTCCTCTGTGTTCTCATTGGATGCTTGCCCTGGGGATTCCCCAGACTCCCAACGACAAGGCCGAAAACAAATGGTTGAGGCCGAGGCCCGTGCTCCACTATGCTGCTTGTCCGCAAGTCAGGTTATTTTCAGAATGGATACTGTAATCTCAATGTATATACACATGAAAGTAAAGACACATACAAATGTACGTACCATTTAAATACAATGTTCAAAGATACAGAAATAAACAGTATCATGATGGTATTTGTATGACTTGAGTTCTTTGCCTAACCGAAAAAAACACACCAAACAGACGCGAAGACAATCCAGAACTGTTGGCCTCAGCTTAACTGGACCTTAATCCTTGAGTAGCTCCCTGAAACTAACATTAGCCTCTGAAAATAGGCCATCCCAAAAGGAATGTAGTCTTCCAATCATCAATTTTCAGGTGCTATGTCATGTTAGTTTCAGGGAGGCTACATCCCTTCCATTCACTTTTCAGAACGATCTGCTACGTTGTTGTTTTACATTTCATTCCGACAAACACACCAAGTGTTTCCAGTGAAATCTCGGGGCACCTGGTGTCATGGACAAGGGATCTCGTTGCTGCAGAAAATCCAAACGTGCCTTGGTGTATCAAGTCTGCGAGTGGTGCCACATATTATGTTCCATGAAAATCCCCCAGTTAAAACGATGGGGATGGTCATCAAGCCAATAGTAGGGGTTTATATAGCTAGGGGTGACTTATTCCGTGTTCAAATCCGTCCCGCCCGCCCACCCCCCGTACATATAACACATAAATGCTCATAAATTTCACTCAAAACATAATATCTTTTAGGATACATCATCCTAAAAACCATTTCAACTCTTCACCTCGAGATTTTGCAGGCGCTTCGTTGTTAAGATATGCTTTGACCATCTACATTTCTTAACTTTGCATTCACAAACTCCACAATCTACTTCAATTAAGTTGTAAGTTTTCCTGTATTCCCTCTTTCTTGATGAGATGTCTGGTTTATTTTCTTCATAATATTCTGCCCATTGTGTTTATACTTTGTCAGGATTTGTTGGTCTCCATCCACCGGGCTTTTTTCCACATCATACATAAATCAAGACTTTCACCAACAGTCCAGTGACTTGTTTCCACCCCAAAAAGGACATGTTTTTGATGTTGCGAAGTCGACTTCTTGCCGCCCAAGGCACTAAACTGGTGCGGGGTTTCCAGCGCACTGCTGGGATGGTAGGCCATGCCATAGTGGGACGACCCCAAACGACCACATCTCGCACCTATGTGCAGCAAGTGTGACACAAGGGGGAGTTCGATGGATGTCGTGGACGTCTAGAGATTTCTCATTCTTTCACTTCAACAAATGTACTCTGAGTGGCAGCCAGCCTAATAAAAGCAGCATACTTAGTGCTTTTCAGTTGGAGATTCTTCTTTGACCTGATGTCTTCTCGTGCAATGATTCATAGTAAGTTTTGAAAAACCATTCACTCTCATGCCATAGCGACAAATGTCAATCAAAATCCTACACAAATGTATCAATGATTGCTTCCTATCTCTACCGGCGTTTCCCCCAACAACAAGGAGCCATTTAAACTGCCAAAACTGTACCAAAACATACTGCAAATTGCTGAATAATGCTGAATATCTATTAGTCATCCACTTCCAACATCGCCAGCCGGCCTTCAAGCGAATGGGTGCCAATCCATGGAGTCGCCTCAAAGACTGATGTTCGGCAAACAAGGGAGGGGTACAGTAACCCCCCTCCCCCTGCAGTCGTTGGTTGCAAACCATTTAAAAGCTATGGAATTTCCAGCATCATCCTCAACCCTGAGATTCCGGATATTTTACAATCGAATTTTGGCCAAAAAATCTTGAAAAAAAAAATCAAGCGGCTTGCAAAGCCTGGAAATCTGCCTAGGGCCTAAACCCAACCTTCACTTTTTGCCATCACCCATCCAAAAAAATGGCGTTTGTTGAGGGATGACCACCCAGCCTGCCCTGAGAGCTGTAGGAAGCACCGTCTGGCGGACAAAATTGCACACAGTTGAGTGATGCACCAATCTTGGGAGTTGTTGTCGAGGGTTCATCTATGCTGCTTGCTACAAAATGCTGCTTGCACTCGTTTCTTCACTCAGTGTGTGTTGAACAGCTACCCGGATGGTCACAGCGGCTTAGGTGGAAAAAAAAACTGACTGGTATTTCGGCATCGCTATCCAATGACCGCCTTCCCATCATACTTTTCAACTCCAAAAGGGGTGAATTTTGGTGATATCAGCTCAGTCGAGGAAACACATGTCTGGGACATCACTATTTTTACTGCTGAAAACACATCTATGATACAAAGACAGGGTTGCTGGGGGACGGTCCGAAACCCCCGCCAACCCTTGGTATTCTCCATGGTCGACACGCAACACTGGAACATGTACGTGTATTAATTATATATATATATATGTATACATATGCAAATACAGTATGTACATATGGAGAAAGAGAAATAAAAACTCTATATATTCAACAGTTGGCTTTCCGAATCAAGACATCTTAGGATACCCTCCAAAACTCAATCCCCACAAATTTCCTCTGCCCTAAACTAATGTGGGCTTCAGGGATCCATTTGTTTTTGTTGGGTTTACTTCTATCCACACGTGGGGGTTTCCTAAAATGATGGTACCTCCATTTCACACCCCAAAATGATCATGTTTTAGTAGGAAAACCCATGGTTGTTGGGGAAACCCACCATTTTAGGAAACCCCCACATAGATTCTATAGATTCCCACGTCGTGAAGTTCCCATGACACGCTGTTCCCACCCCCCGGATCTCCTGGTGGCGAATCTTTTGGGTCGTTTCCCCAGAGTTGCAGGCAACAAACCTCAATTTTTTGACAGGATTTCCTCCAGGGTGTTGGATTTTTTGGTTTTAAACGCTTTGGGAAAGCTGATCATTTTGTAGGAAAATGTTATGTAAATATACAGAATGGCCAATTTTTTGCAGTTACCCCTCGGCTTCTGAAAGGTCTTTTTTGATACAGTAATCCTTTCAATTGCGAAGGAAAATGCATGTACCCTGTGAAGAATGAACATAGAAACGACCCAGCTGGTGGTTCGAAAAGCTAGTGGCCTGTTGAAATAGTGTGCTGCAACGGTCCACGTTCTCTTTTTCAAGGGTGGCGATGTAAGAATCAACAAAAACTTCTCAGCATGTTCAATGGTCTCCTTCGGGAATCATAAGATTCTGGGTACCCTCCAGTAAACTAACCTAGCAATGGAATATCCCCATTTTCAATAGGAAATACATCTTCAAAGGGTCCATTTTACATGGCTATGTTAGTTTACCGGAGTGTATATGACATATGATATCACACTACCCCCGAGGGGTCAAAAACTACAGCCGGTAGCTTCGTACAGTCACCAGGTTCGGTCCATATATTTTGGCGAGGCCCTCCTGGGAACATATCCCACCCAACTGGAAGAGGTAAATCATCGGGACCCAGCTACCTTTATAAATGGGACGGATGTGTGATCGTTCCCTGGAGAGTAGATCCATCATCATCATCATCATCATCATCATCATCATCGTCATCGTCATCGTCATCGTCATCGTCATCGTCATCGTCATCGTCATCATCATCATCATCATCATCGTCATCGTCATCGTCATCGTCATCGTCATCGTCATCCTCATCCTCATCATCATCCTCATCATCATCATCATCATCATCATC
>DF239140.1:93419-125915 GCA_000507305.1 Breviolum minutum Mf 1.05b.01
ATGATCATCATCATCATGAATCATCATGAATCATCATCATGAATCATCATCATCATCATCATGAATCATCATCATCATCATCATCATGAATCATCATGAATCATCATCATCATGAATCATCATGAATCATCATCATGAATCATCATCATGAATCATCATCATGAATCATCATCATCATCATGAATCATCATCATCATCATCATGAATCATCATGAATCATCATCATCATCCTGAGGTCCCCAGACTACTGCAGGTACATCCTCCTTCTCATCTTCTTTACAACTCGGGGGTCCACCAAGAGGTCGTGGCCTCGGGTAGCAACTCCAATCAAAAACTCCTACGAATTGGTGAACCTTCGGGTTGATTCCTCCAGGTTCATGATTAGTGTAGAGTTAGTGAGTGGGTTCCATATATGGCTGCATGTTGATTCAAATCACAAATTGTGAAAGCATTCATTCATAGATTCACCCTGCAGTTCATCACGGACCCTTGGAAAGCGTGTAGTGGATAATTTGCATCCAAACTCCCTTTGATGGATTGAATCTGTCCAGTTTTTCCCAAGTTCAGATTTAAACCTCAATTCTCCGGTCTTCAATTTGAAACCTCAAAGCCTCCAAGTTCCTTCGGAAAAAAAACCCTTAGCTCCCGCACTTTGCAGGGCGCTCATCCTGAAGACAGAGTAGTGACACTGGACAAATGCCCCCCCAAAACTGTACAAAAACATCCTCATCTTCTGGTGTAAAAGGTTTAATCTCTCCAAAGGTTGGCGTTTGAAAAATGGCTGTTGAGCAATCTTTAAAGTCTCTGTTGCGCAAGAGAAGTCATTGTGACAAGTTTAGGTCGAAAGTGAACTAATTCCAACAATTTCTTCAAGCAATATTTCAACAAGATTCCCCTCCCCACCCAACCCCCCCAAGAAAAGATGAATACCCTTCCTCCCATAATCATGGAAGCGGAAAAAAGGTCCCTCCAATATTAGTTTCCGTTCATTTAGGGCACCTCCCTCTCGAAACTCCCGTTCCGTTTTTTTGGCGCGTTTTTATGCAGCCTCTCGACTCATCTGGCTCCCATTTCGTTGGAGGAAGTCATCCACATAGGCAGTGTCATAAGAGTACGAACCTCGAGTATGACAGGGAAAAAACAACAAAAAGTGACTCATCTGACTCATGTGCCTCTAAGTCGAGTCAAGCATGAGTCATGCCTAATCATGGCTCGATCTAGTGATTTATGATTTAGGCTTCAAATTTTTAGGGCAACAGCTGGGTAGAGTTCTTCTACTAACAGGTGGTTTATTCAGAAGCCGGTGCTGTTGGGTGCTACCGGTGGTGTAAGTAAGACATGCTGGACAACCTTTACTTTACAATGTATTGCACTGTAGCTTTTTTGCCCAATCTCTTCAATCTGCATGTTCCATTTCTGCCATGTTTTTCTGGAAGTCCGCTCAACTCAGGAAACCCATCTCAACCCCCTCAGCAGGCTTCCACACGTGCAAAAGCCTCCTTGGCGAATTGCTCCGTAGCACCTGGGACACAGGAAATCCAATGGTCAATGGTTCCGATTCAAAAAAACGAGCTGCCTGGTTGAGCCAGGCAAATTACAAACAAAAAATCGTCAAAAGAGGAATCTGATGTTTTTTCTTTCGAACGGAGGGTGTGTAAATAAAGTATGTGTATATATATATATGTATAGATATATATATATATTATTTTTTTTCCTGTCCACTTCTGTATGCCCACTGAAAAGCCAAGGCCTTTTCAGAAAAAAAATGCCAAGGCACTGTCCAAAGCCAGGTGACAAATGCCACATAAAAACCATACCAATCCATGTGCACTGTTGAGAACCTGCAATTCCTGCTACAAAAACTCACCAAAGGTTGGAAGCAAACCAAAAAGAAACACTGGAAAAAAATCCCACGGCTTTTGAAAATGTTTCAGCCTCCGAAAATGGGACATCGGGACAACTTTTTTTATTGCCGACATCTTGTGAAGTACGATTGGGCTTGAAGGGTGTTCAAAGAAAGGTAACTTCAAAAGATCTAGAGTTGCAGCTGCAAAATGACAATGGTTTACCTGTTTGTTCCACTATTCCATTTCAAGGTCAAAGGATAGAGAGAAGTGACCAATGAAGAACCTGGTGACGCGATGACATACTGCTCCTCTAAGCGATCGCACAATTTCTCCAGGTTCGCAAGTGCAGCAGCATAGTCACGAGAGCGTAACTGGCCTGCGGTGCAACTTACACCATGTTGTTTGGTGTTACGGCGTTTTGTTTAAATATTTTGGATTGATGCTATTTGAATACCATACATTTTCTTGGATCTACATTGAAAATCTCCATCATTTCAGGGATCATCCATACCTTGCATGGATCTACCTTTCCAGGATGCAATCCTGGCATCCGTTAAAGGCTGATAGGAAATCCCTGTCCACAAAGTTGTGTCATGTTATCCTGGTTTTTCACTTGCATTTTGGTGAGGGGGTAGATCCAATCCATACCCCTTCATTCAACTTCAAAATACATTATATATCCTTCGCCAAGCATTCGTTTCATAAATAATAAGTTTCGGAAAAAATCGGTGAAACAACACCAGGGGTCCAAATAGGTCACGGTATGACGCAAGGGTTTGAGGGGTTTCCAACCACTTCCAACAACCCTCAGCAGGTTGAGCTTTCGCTAAGGGCTCAACCTACGAAGGTTCCCAATAACCTTCCTGGGCCACCCCAGCACAACGCCAAGTTAAAGGTGCAGTCGCATTCGAAGCACAACAAACCTGCATGCGAAGTCAACTGTAAAAGTGGAGATGTTTTTCACTTCCTACCAAAAGACCTCCCGAAGATCCATGTTTCCAGCTTGTCTTGAATCATTCAAAAGGATGAAACCCCCAGCGATGTGTGTATATATATTGCCTTCGAAAGTGGATGTCTTCTTCTCTCAATGACCACAGAATTACCTTATGCTAATACACTTTCCAAAATCAATTTGACAGAAACAAAAACAAAGAAAACTAAAAGAACGTGCAAAGAAACTAATCAATTAACAAACAATGATATGAAATGATTCACCTCCAGCGAACTAACAAATATCCCATCTTTCCCAAAAACGAAAAATCATCGACTCAAAAAGTGCTTTGGGACCCTCAAAATCAGTTTTTGGAAAAGGAGATTCCATGGAGATTCCTATTTTTCAAACCATCATTTTCAGGTTCCAACCTTTGAACTTCGGGGGTGTATACCTGCTTGGAAAATCCCATCCATCGTTCCAAAGGTTCTCATCCCATCTACGAATCGCACCTTCCAAGGTCATCTCGCCTTCGATTTGGCCTTCCGACCCTTCCGATGTGACCTCAGAAAAGAAAAACACGACACCAAACAAACCAAAACCGTTTGGAGGTGTCCAAGTGAAAGGAAGGAACAACAACAAGAAATCCATGAACAATAAACAATACCAAAACCAAAGTTTCACATGGAATCCCCAAAAAAATGATGGTTTCCAAGTTCGGAATCTCCTATTCCAGCATGCCAATTTTCAGGTTCCATGTTAATTTTGTGTAAACCAAAACAAACCAACCAAGTCGTGGTCCATCTTGTTCCCCCCCCTTTTTTAGTGTTTTATTGGTAGATAAATATTTGCAAGACTCGTCTTCACCCTTTTTTTAAGTTTCCCCCGCCTCTGTGAAGAAGTGTCGGGCCAAGTCTCTGGCAGCCGTGAAATCCTGCAAAGTCGAGATGCATTGGTGCAGCATCTCATGCTACACCAACGCACTGGCAACCCCCAGCAGTTTTGGTGATTTGGTACTATTGGCTACAGGTCTACCCTCCAGGGAATTAACATATCCCACCTTGGGAAAAGGAAAATCATCTTCAAAATGCCATTTTGGGGGGATATGTTGGTTCCCTGGAGGGTATTACATTAATCAACAAGATATCCTTACTACTCTTTGTTGAGGCCTGAAGCGTTCTCTTCACTGCAGGTGTTTTTTTTTCCTGCGGTCGCACCCAGTGTTTTTTCTCTTCCTTCACGTAAATACGCTTTAAGGAAATGGCTGACAGCGGTTTCGACGGGAAAAAAAAAAAAACAGTCACAAAACTCCCAGAAACTCGCACCGAAACTCTCCTGAATGGCGGTAGAGGAATCTCCTAGATACAGCCTCAAAGTTTTGTGCAAAGGAAGCGGTGCAATGACCGTTGTTTGGGCCAACTTAGACCATTTTTTTGGACAGCCAACCGATGCTTGAGTCTTGCGAACAGTATCACTTTTTCTTGAAGGGAAATTCACCTAGACTCAGACTTCTGCGTTGCTTGGTAGGATTATCTTTAAACAAAAATATCATATGCTATCAATGATGTCCAAGCGTTTAAAAATGATTTCTGCAACTTACAGAACAACAGAAGTTGAGACTAACCTTTTTTGGATCTTTCTGCCACCTCAAAGCCAAGATTTTCCCACGTGGCCACATGGCTCAATCCCCACTTTGCTCATCTGGATCCCCAAAAAAAAGCTTCACCTGAAGCATCACTATTAGAAACCACTGAATCTTCGTATTTCCAGTTACTCCAGGTTTTCAAATCATTTCCCAACTGGTCAGGCTTTTTGAACATTCAAAGTTCAAAGGAGGTTCCAGGTTCCCGAACGAGCAAGCCCCTCGGTAGACCATCAGCTCATGAGGTAGAAAGATCGCCTTCGGTTGATGATAATTGGATTCAACTGGATGATGACGATGACTACTACTCCACTACTATTACTTATTACTACTACGGCTACTACGACTGCTACGACTGCTACGAGTAAGCTTGTCCAAGTCCAGGGGCAAAATGAAGTTCATGGGGGTTAGTGGTTTGTACCCTAGGGTTGGTCNTTGCATGCATCATGATAGATATGATGAACATTCCTTGTTGTTGAGTAAGCTTGTCCAAGTCCAGGGGCAAAATGAAGTTCATGGGGGTTAGTGGTTTGTACCCTAGGGTTGGTCATAGCATGGGTCCCTAGGGGTAGGGAAAGTGAAGAGACATGATAACCAAGGTCGATCACCAATGTATGTGAACCAACCGGCAGGTTTAAACCATCACAGCGCAAGCTCAAGTCAACCAAACATTCAGTTTATGTTCAACATGCCGCTGGTTCATTTTGTTTGTAATTCCAGCCAAGTGTTTTTTTTTTGGGCTGCATATTGATTTTTTTGAAGATGCGATATGTATGCTATGATCTGGATGTTTGTGGTACATGTTTTGGATTCTGTTTTTGTTGCACATGCAACAATGTGGACATACAGCTGCGAAATGTTTGTTTTTTGAATGGGTTTTGAAATCATGTCATTGGTGTTTCAGCTTTTAACTCTGACATCATAGGTTTTAATACCTACATTTGGAGTATATTTTCAATTTGCCTTGATATGTATGTGAACAATGTATGTGAACTTCACTTTTGTACTTCATCAAAGTGACAAAACTTTGACTTACATGTGTTGATTTGTGGCCGACTTTACTACATGTAAATGATAGAAAAAATTGTTTTAAGGGCAATGAAAGGTGTGTCCGTACTTGTACTCTGTAACAATCACTTGATGTTGCCGTTTTTTGAATATGAGGGCCCACACATGCTGATGCCAATGAGTATGACGATAGTACCAGGCATTGCACCAACTGTAGTGGCAGTCCATTTTTTTATCACATCAAATCAAATCAATCATATAGCTGCAGCCGGTGAATGAACCATATCACCAATGTTGTGGACAAAACAACTGTTGTTTGAGTCCATATGCAAAATTAGCGAAAAAAACAACATAAGACTGACATGTTTTTTTGCCAACAAGTATTCAATCCTTTTCTTTTTTCAGATCATGATCCGCTAGCCATTGTTTGTCCTTTGGCGACATCTCGTCATGAAACAATCGACATCTGGTGATCTGACGCTACGAGTCAACAGATTGGTGCAGACATCCTGGTTACATGGAGGAGAATTGTTTTGCAAGCGGAATCAGTCAGGTCCTTAAAACAAAAATCTAAACCGTTGGCCATCGTTTCAATACCAACTTCTTGGTACTGTGTCTTATATTGCAGGTTTGTTTGTCACTATGGATATATATATATATATTATATATTGTCATGGTTAGTTGTTTTTGATCAATTGTTTATGGGTTTGTTTATGGAGTATATGTTTATTTATTGTTTTGTTAGTTTATTGGTTGGGCGGGTAAGTTGTTAGGTATCTTAGTTTGTTTGTTTGCTGGGTGTGTACGTATTAATTTGGCGTTTGTTTCTTTGTGATTGTTTTGCATGTTAACTTGTGTGTGGTGGTCGCATGGTTGGTTGTGTGTTCATGGTATGTGTTTGCGCAAAAATATGTTATTTGTGTGGTTGTGATTGAATGATGCTGATGTAATGCATTGTTTGTTTGTATATATAGGACTTACTTATTTGTATTTGTGTCGTTGTGTGTGTATCTTTACTTCTTTGATTGTTTGATTGTTTGTTTGGTTGTTTGTTTGTTTGTTTGTTTTGATGGTTGGTTGTTTGTGCGTACTTTTATTTCTGGATTGGTTGTTCTTAATGCAATGTATGTATGTACTGAATGTGTGTATTATGTGATTTATGTAATGTATGTAATGTGTGCAATGTATGTGATGTATGTTTGTATGCAATGTATGTAGCATATGCATGTAATGTAATGTGTGTTTACTTGTAGCATACAACATGTATGTAATTTATGAATGAATATACGTTTGTTTGAACATATGCACATATGTATCTCACTATATGAATGTTGGTACTTGATATGATATGTAGTATGTAGGTACACACATATTCTTGTAAGTTTGTAAGTGACAGTTCAGATGTGTATTGTTTTGTTTGAACATGGTTGTTAACATGTTGGTGCATCGCATAGAATTTGTCAGTTATTGATGTATTCAGTTTAATGTTGTTTGTTATTCATGTTACTTTGTGTGAAATATTCTGATTCTTCTCGGAATTTGTTTCAGTGTTCAATGTATGTTTGGTTGATTCGGTTGATTATACGTATATAAGTTATAGATTTTTTAAGTTTATTGGTCATGTGGTCATTTCATTTCGTGTATGCACATTGCATTGTGCTGCATTGTATGTATGAGGTGTATATATGTATTCATTTGCTTTACTATTTGGTTTGTTTGTTTCGGTGTTTGTCTTGAGATGTTGGATTTTGTTTGCTTGAATCTACAAATTATTTACTTGTATTCGTTTTGGTTTGTTTGTTAATGTTAATTTGTTACAGTCATTTTGTCAGTTTGTTTGTTTGTTTGTTTGTTTGTATGTTCGGTGGTCTATCTGTTTTTTTGAGTTAGTTTGTTTGTGTTGTTTTATTTTGTTTGTTTGTTTGTTTGTTTGTTTGTTGCGTGGTTGTTTCTTTTTATTTGGAATTGTGATGGTTTTTTTCATTTGTCTATGTTGTTGGCATAGTTGTTGTTTGGTGTCTTTGTTTGATTTGCCAGTTCATCTGGGCTAGTTGTTGCTTCTTTGTCTTGTTGGTTGTTTGTTTGTCTACATGTCTGTCTGTTTGTTTGATTGTATGAAATTCTGATGTTATGATTGTATGTATGTTTGCATTTGTTGCTGTATTTGTTTGTTGGCTATTTGTGTACAATTGATCGAGTTGATCAATTTGTCGATTGAACTGAATACCTGATAGCTAGTTGAATGCTGCATTTGTTGTTTCATCTTAAAGAAGACTTTTTGTGTCGTGGATGATGACTTGAGTTCAGATACGTTCTTGGGGATGAACAAACACAATTGAAAGTTTGCAAATATCATTTATCATTTCATCTTTCACATGGTCGAATTACATGGCCATATGTCGAATCTTATGTATACACACATATCAATACATTGTCATCAGTTCCCTTGTTCTGATCAGGCTATTGGCATTGGCATTGGGTTCATCGAGGATCAATCGGGCTATCGACACTTTTGTTCACCCTTCGGACTCCTGTCGAAATATTGCGTTGGGATATGTATGCATCCACTCCAAAATTAAGTTCCATGTTGGGGAATGTAACACAGGAATTACATGATGGTTTGATTTGTTTTATATTATACATGTCCTTAATCATTATGAATTTGTTTGTTCATTGCTCTTTTTAACTTTTTGACGACTATTGGTTGTTATCATTCAAATCTGCAGATGTGATCAAACACTGCAAAGGAATCGAATGTGAATTTGATATTGATCCCGCATATTTTGGAAGCAGCTGGTGTGGATCTATCAACATCATCATCTGCATCTTCGTCATCATCACATCCATCACCACAGCCTAACATTTGGGACACATGGCAACGAAACATTCAAGATGAAGTCAGACGACGTCAGTCCTTGAAACGGTCTAGTTCGGAAGCATTGGTGAGTTCATACACAGCTAGTGATGTTTCGGACTCTCAATCCCAGTGTCGGTCTACTGTTGGGTTTCTTCGTAGCAGTAGCCTAGCTGCTGAGTCATCAGTGGATGGTACGGTGGATGGTTTCACTCGTGATGACAACATCCAAACAGAAATGAACATTTTATGGCCACATGAGCGTGTTCAACCAATGCATCCAGTACAAGTGGTTGACCCAGTTGATCACATGCAATTGCAAGTAGTGGATGCTAACGTTGTTGCAGGTGATATTTTCACACTAGATCGATTCAAGCCTTCTACTTTGGTGAAATCGAACAGTCGGGACACACGTACCATGTTGGATGCATTGACAAAAGACCAGGTCCTGGGTGTGTGTATGTCAATGATATCGTATGCGTCTCAACTGAACAAAAAACTGACTGACACACAGAAATCAAGAAAGGGTTGGTATCAATCTAGTACTAGATTGACAAAACGATTGGCCGATGCCAAAGCAACCATACAGAAATTAAAGTCACCATCGGTCACGGATGCTTTGCAGGTGAAGCAACTGAACACGAAACGGTTGACATGGCGTGGGATGGTCGTTTTGGGGCTACGTAAGGGAATCACATTGGTGTCAGCGAATTCATTCCCTAACGCATCGTTGATCGAAGTATCAAGACAAAGTGTTACTAGAGCTGAAATTCTTTGTGGGGCTTATCTTATCACAAGGGCTGTCATGTTTCACTTTTTCATCTATACACTTCTTCGGAATGTGGCCAAGCACCGTACATCTACACGTTGTGGTCATCGAGAGGGCGATATTGGTGGACCATCGGGTAATGTTGACGATGTTAATGTTACGGGTCAGATTGTACTTGCACACGAACAACCAGGGAATCATACCGAGTCGATTCAGTCACAGGACCAATTGATGTGTGAGTCTTTGAACATACCACCAGTTGATGCCATCACTACATTCAACAACATTGTTTCGACCAGTGGACATTTTCTGGGAACAACGTTTTTTTCCGGAGACGCTACCAATGCTAGCATTTGGCAGCGTCAGAAGCTTCAGGGGCTGTTGGTTAACACATCTCAAATTACAGATTGGACTGCATTGAGTCGCGAAGATTATGATCATGCATTCACCGGTTTGACTGCAATGTCACTAGTCATTTATTTTGTTGAGATTATCAGTACATTAGTACATTGAATGACATTGTTTTGTTTTTTTTTGATTTAGTGTTTTCACGCTTTGTGATTCATCAAATGGATTAAACTTTAAATGATTGACAATCCATCCATCCTTGCTGACGAGGTCAGATTTGCAAGTATGTGCACAAGGAACTGCGTCGGGAAATTTGGCGATTGTATCAAAACAACTTTCAAGACTTGGAATCAAAAACTGGAATGATTTGGCTACAGATATGAAGACACTTGGATTTGGATACCAGTTGTCAGTTGTCATTTTTGTTTTACCATTTACCATCACTAACTTCAACTTGTAACTTCAACGTGCCATATCAAATTCACTTCAAAATATATTGAGATGAAATTTTTCCAACTTCAAATAAAACAATTCAGATTCATCATAATGTATGACTATGTCTGTGAATATGGTCCCATGTTCCGCTGTTGATACTGTATGGTAAGTGAGTTTACAATAAAACACAACCAATGATATGGCTAATGATATGTCAATTCTGTCAATTCAAATGTGGCCCATTACATTAAACAAATGGGCACACCCTTCTGGTGTTTGCTTATCTTAGTAAACAATGTGGTTGCCTAGGAATGATGATCTGCCTCAGTCATACGTGCACATCTTTATGTGTACTGGTGACAATGGTTCGGACCAGCTGGGGTTGCGAAATAGTCTGAGAACACTATTTGCAAGTGAAGATCGTTTTTCGTTTATATTGTTTTTCTCAATGCATTGTCTGAAACATGCTTACCATTTGTCTGCCCAAAGCAATTTGCGTCTTTGTGATAAGTTATTGAAACGGATTGGACGATCATTCAAATACTTCAGTTCAGTGGCCACTCTCAGTCATACGTGGCGTGGACATTTGTCGAAGATGCGAACAACGTGGTGGAAACAACATAAAGACGATCACAATGTTGGTTCATACAGGGCAACGTTTCGAACCCCTCCATTAGCGATTGCAGGGCGATGGGCTAGCGTGGATGGATGCTTTGTTTTGTTTGAGTTCGTATAGTAATCAATTTTGTTTTTATGTTGATATATTGGTTCAAAGTTCAATGTTTGTTCATGGGGCCCTTACCTCACATAATCTTACATGTATTTGTTTGGATAAACAAGCCGATAGATATACATTAATGTATATTGCAAATAATTGTTGACGTTGGTGAAATGTCAAGTGACTCATCCATCTAAGATGCAGAAGAGTTCTACCTACAGACGGGGGCGAAGAACGTATCACGACTATTCCGTGAAGTTTTCGACAAAACTGACAAGACTGGTTTGGGGAATGATCCAATTCGCGACAAGGACAAACCAACTGAATCTTCAGATGTACTTGACGAACTCAGTGTTGATGAGACGGCACATTACAAACAGAAAATTGGTAAGTACATCAGATCATCATTGATGTGTGTGGTCGACCCAATTTTCTGGTTCATCATGAAAGTAACCCACATTGTGAGGGGTCCATGGTTGCATTTCTATCGGTTTCTGTGCATCAAGCGAAATTCTGCTTGTGGGCGTAGTCGTCTACATATTGTTGAACTTGTTTCACGTATGGTGTATACAATTACTGCATCGTTCGACCAGCTTTCTTCTCAGTTACCACAATGGGTTGACACTGCTTACAGCTTTGCGTCAGAGGTTGTAGTTGATGGACGGTCTCTAGATGACAAACATCTTATGACAAGTATAGCAGTGTCGTTGATGTTGCAAAATGCTGCAAGTTTCGCAAGACGCGTAGTCAGACCGTACAACAGGCAGGCCAGAAGTGGTGTTTACCAGTGTTTATCGCATAGTCTCAGAGTGTGTTAAATATTGGATGCATTCAGTCATGAATTTATTAGTTTATTTGTTCATTCAGTCTTGTTGGATGACAAAGACCAAAGACTGTTTCAATGCTCTTGTTGACTGATGTTCGTGCTGGAGTAGACAAAGTGTATAACGTTTTGTTTTGTTGGTTGATATGACAAATGTTTCATGTGCATATATGTCCACGATAACTCGCCAATCTTTTCATCATTCCAGGTGGCCATGGCCATTGTTTCAGCTATTACATGGATCAATGACACTGGCTTCGGATTCCAAGAAAACCATTGCGAAGAGGTTGTTAGCGGAAGATGATACAACATTGGAAGCCACTACTAGGAGGATCAAGTCATTATGCAAAACTGATCTTCAATATGTAGCATCGTTTGGTATGTTACAAAAGGGATCTTTACTTCACGGAGTTTTAGTGGCGACAGCGAGAGATTTGCGAATCGATGCTGGAGAACTTGAATCTCTAAATTCTATGATCAAAAGTATCTCATTTGTTCCATACTTAAGGCAAGACTTTGTTTTGTTGTGATGTTCGTTGTTCCCAATTGGCCCAATTGATGCTTATACATATCATATCATCAAATATATATATATATGTTATGTGTTCTGTGTTCAGTGTATATATACAAATCACATTTGTGAATTTTAATTTACATATTACATATGTGTACGACTATGTGATTATGTGATAGTGACAAAACAAGTGTTCACAACATGTTTGCTGCCCCAAAGACTCAGACTTAGGTACGATTACACAAGCAAACCAGAACTCAACGAGTTTGGCGCTCATCAGTTCGAGGGTCAACATACGGAAGACTTTTACTCTTGCGGGATATGGTGACACGTCTTTGAAATCAATGAAAAAAATTGCAACAAACTTCGCACAATCAGCGCCATTGTTTCAGGGAATGGAGAATGAAATCATGTCGGAAACATTTCGTTGGGCACCACCAGAACCAGAGGCAATTGTTGCAAACGATCCTATTTTATATGAGCCTAGTACTAAACCGACATCACAGACGAAGTGGGCAGTTCGATACAACCAGGATCTCATGAAATGCCTACACACGACATGTTCAAACTTTGAGCATGCATCGAGGAATGTTTTGGACAATCATGCAATTGAGGAACTTGGTGTGATGTTCAGTTTTCCTACACATGTCAGGGTACACTTGGTGTGTGACTTGTCAGCTCGTGTATGTGAGACGATCATGTTGGAACATGCGATACAGCCATGTACGATTGAAACTGACACGGTACCTGTTTCAAAGAATATGTGGAGGCTTCCTACGAAACTAGCATTCGAACCATCTGTTCAAACAATTGCATCTGTGTACGATGATGTTGACGCAACTAGGAAAACAGGCGGTATTGGGATGGATGTGGTGATTTTACAACTTTGTGAATTGGATGGGGCCAATGATCAGCATTGTCATCAGAGCAGGCTACAGTACCAAGTTGTCAAACAGATTCCTGTTCGGAAACTTCGACTCAAACGACACAAACCAAAACCCGATAGATCTTTTGTTCATGATGCATTGACTGATCAGAGTGACGCCGATCATGATGATCATGATGATCATGATGATGTTTTTTTGGGGGGTGGTTACACCGATGACAAAGAGAACATCGATGACGATGATGATGACTCACTTGCAGACGCATTGTTTGAACTATATCAGAAAGAACTTCTTGGAGGAGGTGATGATACGTTGTTGGATGAGTTTGAAAACGAATTGGAACATGATC
Source organism: Breviolum minutum Mf 1.05b.01 (assembly GCA_000507305.1). Taxonomy (NCBI): domain Eukaryota; class Dinophyceae; order Suessiales; family Symbiodiniaceae; genus Breviolum; species Breviolum minutum. The sequence continues at coordinate 106,545 of DF239140.1, forward strand.
AACAATACCAAGATTTGTCTGAAATGGATGATATCAATCAACGGTTGATTTCAACTGTCATGGAACGAGCACAAGAGAACTTGTTATCTACAGTTTCTCCGGGTGGTGGTGAGCAGGGTGTCGCAGTTGACCCTGATGTTGTCAACTCCAGATCATTTGAAGACGAATTGGGTGAAACCATATTTCAACAATATATAAATGGAGAGTTAGATCACGTATCACAGAACAATGGTACTGAACCATCAGAAGATACACATGAGCTGACAATTCTTGATGAAATGCAAATCGAAACATCATTGCATATTTGGAAAAATGAGATTGCAAAGACTATTGATGCATGTTCTCAAATGAAAAACAACTTACGTCACCTTGATGTAAATGCTCCTGGTGCAACTTTATCACCACAAGCGTCATTGGTTTTGCACAACAAATGTGGAGGTGTCGACGATGATTCATTGGAATGTTCATTTGTCAGTTGGTTGAAACCATATTCCAAAATGTCTGGCCGTGTATTATCATTAGATGATGACCACAGGATCGTGTACCCATCGCATTTCAATGTTGTAAAACATACATTCACTGGATCTATCATTGTGTGTCCGAACGTGGGAGCTAGGGTCAGGAAACAGGAACGTGAACAAATTCCTGCACCAATGATGAGACTTCAACGAATGTTTTCAGCGATAGGTTCAGTCGAGACGGATTTGGATTGGAATGATCCTAACATTGACATTGGGGAAGGTGGAACATTATGTGTTGCATGTCGCTCTGGGACTTCTACAGCAGCGGTTCCTGTTTACCAATGTGCATTTTGTTTACAATGGTGGCATTCGAGCTGTGATTTACAACTAGCAGATCGTATGAACAGCTTCAAGGAAACACATGATGTTCAAACATTGGATGCAGCTGATCTTTCTTTGCCTGATCTTCCATTTTTCTTATTGTCCGAATCCCAGTAGACGGTAATGGGAATGATTTTGAATGGTTTAAAGACTTGCGTTGTCAACCTATGACTACAACTATGATTGGGACATATTGACTGGATAATATGATGATGTGACTTTTCCAAGTCCAAGTTAGATCAAACCATGATAATGGGGTGAATGATCGTGACGCTTGAGGCAAAACCAACATGATGAAGCAGATGTGTTCACCGACATGTTCCCAAAGGACGAATCCGGTCACGACAGATTTGCCGTACGACGTGCATTCGCTGGGGATATGTTTGATGCGTTTTTCAGCTCCAATTAGACACATTGGTGTTGATAGTTTTGTTTTGGCATTGTTACCGGCATTGTTGTAAAACTGGTGTACATGTTTTTTTGATGTTGATGTCATTTTGACTTTGCAGAACAATGTATCAGCATAGAAGTGCGGGGTGAGAATTTATTTGACAACACTTTTATTTTTTTGGGGTTTACAACATAGACATTTCAAAAATCAGACAATAAATATTTTGTGAGTATAGTTTGTGCAAGTTACATCAATACGTATCATACGAATGATATGACAACTAAATGTAATTGAAATAATCTAACCGATGTTCTGTACGAAGCACATTCAATCAACTGTTTGACAAGTGAAATTCAGGCCGGAAATTCAGCGCCGTGTACAAGAAGACCTGCGATGGATGTGCGCCATATGCACGAGTTTGCTTCGCGGTGAATGTGAATGTCTCAGGTTCTGTTAGTGTGTGTGTGTGTGAATGTGTGATTTAAAAATGATTTATTGACATACCATCTCACATGACATTCAACAATATCACTAGATATCTTTCATATCTCAAGATACATTTGATCAGCAATATCACACGAGTCCGAGTTTGTTTTTGGTTCCGGATCATTTTGACCTCATGCCTCTACTGCAGGTGGTACAGGCGATGATGCGGCTGATGTGGTTCCATCAGCTGCTCCGGAAGAGTGAAATCGAACCCAACACCAGTATGGTTCCAAGATCATATTTCTTTCAGTCACCAAACAAACTGACAAACTGTCTCGCTCAATCGGTCCATTTGTTTTACATGGAGAACACTGTCATTTTCATCTACTCTAGACTTAGTAGGCCAGTGTGGGTCTGGAAGAGACACATTACATATTATAACTTGTCAACTTGAAAGTTGTATTATCGATATGATCTTGTCAAACTCCTCGCACATATTTGAGGTCAAATACCATCTACACAAGTACCAGAACATTGTGGATGTGGTGTCCGAAACTGAGCGCAAACTGGTCGCACTGGTCGTGTTGATTAGTGATTGAAATAGTAAAATCACAATTTCTTTCTTATGTCAGTATGTCACTTGCAGTGACTGAATGATATCATCTAGCTGCACAGTTGACGCCTATATTCACAGCTTTGACCCCTTTTATGCTTATTTAGCCCAGTATGTAACCATCACTGTTGGTAATGCTCACATTTACTCGCAAAGTTGTTTCAGGAATAGTTCCAAACTGAAGTCAACTACATCATTGATGACAACCAATTCAGACTCATCTATGCTCACACATTTGTGAACATGAGGCAATCACCATTGATGAGCATGGGTGCTCAGAAGCAACGACCTCGCAGTGACCTCGCATAGGATGGTGGTATATATATTGGAAGGATCGAAATAAATCAATTCATGACAATTCGGAACAATTCGTACTATACGGATTTCTGAAGTCAGTATATACTACAAAAGAAACGAGTTCTTGTTATATGTTCATGTAGCTTTCGTAACTCTGAATGTTGATGAGTGTAAGGAACATTGTAAATTACTTGATTGTATATTACCTCCGTTTATACCGCAGCTTATCAGCTTTACCACATGTTGATGTTCAAACCGGAAACATTTCGAGCATTCGAACATGTATTAACGTCATTGATCGTAGATATGTGTGAAATGAAAAAAAATCAATTGATTGTGATAACTGTTGTTGGTTCTTATCATTACATTTTTACTTCAGGCCTTTAGACACTTTGAATTTCATATGTTCAACAAATGTCATATGTGACATATGTGTAACTGGTCCAACAACACGTGGCTGGGCGTTGTAGCCATGCAACGCTCACTGTCATACGATGCCATGGAAATCGATTGTGATATTGGTGTTAGTCCAACTATTCCGAATGTCAACATGGAATCGCCTCCTCCTCGTAGAGAGCCACCACCCCTGCAACGCCCTGTCCGTCCCAGTACCACGTTGTTTGATGAAACTGACAGAACGACGTTGAGCCCAGAATCGTCGGGTAGCTTTGTGACGATGGAAGTTCCAAGGCATACCAATATGGATAGTACCTGCACAATACATACGCAGTGGCATCAACTTTGTCGTGGTCACCACATTGAACACTTGGATTTGGATTCGGACTTGGAACATGAATTAGTCATCAGTAATGCAGGTGATCATACTCCAGATCAGAATCGAGAAACTACATCTGATGCAAATATGGGAATACTTGTTCCATATGAGGTTGAGACTGAATCGACACGTGGTGAGAGTGGTGTTCACAACAACAATACAGATCACGATGAGACTAATGGTGTTGGAAGTGTGTCGTATGATGCATCGGGACCGCCGTGGCTGCCAATTGAACGTTCTGAATCGGAATTTGGTGAATCTGAACATGATTCATCAATCTCATCCCCATATGAAAGTCGTTACATAGATGACAATGAAACCTTGGTGTTTATCCGCTTTGGGTTTCATTACTGTGAACAATGCATACCACTCTCCGATCCTCCTACAGCAGAGTGTTCCACATGTCGAGCACCACTGAGAGGTCGCCGTTTGGTTTGTGGCCCGATCGAAGGGTTTCATGAATATCAAAATTATCCAGGTCCCAGATATTTCCATCATGCCCGCCATAATTGTGACACATGCTGGCTCACTGGGGTATGTGACATATGTGGATATTTTTTGCGTGATTTTAGGCCTGTGTGAAAGCGATCAAGATGTTATATATTATCATTATCAATCAAACAAAGTATTTGTTTATCAATCATTCGAATCAAACGATCAGAAACAACCACTTGATCCAATAACAGGCCAGTTGATGGATAGTTATGAGACATATGTGGAATTGGTGTCTCAAAACAACCCGTGTACAGTTCATTGCATAGTGTATACAGACACTATGTATCATACCCAGTGTATGTCACTGACGCATCATGAGGGTCAACGGAAAATACAAAACCTGCGACCACATATGAACATGTATGGATTTTGAAGTATATACATATACTGATCAAGTCGTATATCCAGCATGTTCCCAAGGTCAAGACGTGCCTTCAGTGACGTCATGCGGATAGATTCAGTGTGATCCTCAGCGGGAGGAGGCATATGCAACAAGGTCTTAATATAGTCTTTCAATGATATGTAAAACAAAAGAACACATAGTGATCATTCAACAGACTAATAAAAACAACAACATTATTTCAAAGATTCAACGAATACATATATATGTTACCCTTCAACCATTCAGCATTCACAGGAACCACCTACATGTGTGGCTTCGACGGTGACCATGTCAATTTACCTGGCTAAGCAGGGCACCTTAGAGGTTTCAATCTGTGGTTTGCAACATGTGGTATACTTCAAAAAAATGGTAATATAAACTTATCAGGTGCAACAAAGCCAATGATGTACTTATCAGGTGCAACCGCATTCACAAACAAGATTCAATGATGATGGTCATTGATGTTGATACATGTTGAATACATATCGACATCACCATACGATAAGTCACGATATTATAACATAAAGATATGGTCAAAATATGGTTGTTTTATTTTTCTTGTATCTAGAGATAATATAATTTATAATCTTAGGAACAATGACCCTAGGTCCCCTGACCCTAGGCTTCCTGACCCTAGGCCCCATGACCCTAGGCCCCTTGACCCTAGGTCCCCTGACCCTAGGCCCCATGACCCTAGGCTTCCTGACCCTAGGCCCCATGACCCTAATTCCCTTGACCCTAGGTCCCTGACCCTAGGTCCCCTGACCCTAGGTCCCCTGACCCTAGGCCCCTCTGACCCTAGGCCCCTGATTCTAGGCCCCTTGACCCTAGGTCCTCTGACCCTAGACCCCTTGACCCTAGGTCCCTCTGACCCTAGGTCCCCTGACCCTAGGCCACCTGACCCTAGGCCCCTTGACCCTAGGTCCACTGTCCCTATGCTATTTGATCATATGCTTAATGACTCTATGTCCTTTAACTCTAGGCGTTGATCCGTTGTTCTATATTTTAACTTTAATTTGATCGAATACATAGATTATAATTTATTTTACCATAATATATCGGGTTTTGCATATTCTCAACATCAAACATTTTTCATCACATGTGATATGTTGTGGCTCTCAGATCATGTTTGAACTCGATCATCTTACATCTGTCAAGTAAATGAGACTATTGATATGGATGAAAATCGAATTCATTTGTTTTCAACAGTTGGCACCGATCCGTTATCTTGTACGCAATGGATCATGCAGCCAAGCGTCAACGGACTGATGGTGGTAGTGACGCTGTACCACCTTCGCTTCACAGTGAATATGAGCATATGACTATCGCCAAAGCTCAGTATGATGAGTTCGTGGATGGGACCCAGGGTGTCACAGTGCTGTACAGGACTGTGATGACATAAAAAAAATCATAAGAACAAAACATATGTTAGTTTGTGTTGGTTTTATTTGATGTATATATGCGACACAAATTGATCCATTCTGTTATGGTGTGTTTTGAGTCCATATGATTTGTCCATTGGCAGGACAAGTAAGGTACCATCGACAATGGACACTATGCCAGTTGTATTGATATCCAAGGGTGACCATGGATCAACCATTGTTCATGGGTTTGCGGATTCATGCAAATGTTTAACAATCTTCGACGGAAAGACTGATTCATTTGCATCATCTATGCAAATTGTCAAGAAAAAGTTTGCCAACACTCATGCGATTCGACAATTCATGCAGATTGACGAGGTGTGTAAGGTGTTCGCGTTGGTGCTAGAGAATTATGCAAGCAAAGGCCCCCACAATTATGAATTCCGTTCTGCGACGAGAGCACGCAGTGGATATGGTAAGGGTACTGTGCATTACATCAAGCCTACATCAAACATGTCTGCCAAAGCAGTTTCATCATTCTTCAAGAATGCGCCGATGAGTTCTGATACCGCTTCACCACCAACCGAGAAAATATCTGTTACTCTTCAGCAGTTGAATCAACCACGTATATTTTGTTTTGTGTTTTGAAAATCGTAATTTAATATCACGTATCGGTATCATATAGGGTTTTTCCTTTCACATTGTATGTCGCTAGTATGAACAACGTAACTCAGGATGGGCATGATGCTCGTGATGAATCGTTGGCACCCTCTGCTCAACAAGCTGGAACAATCACCCAGGCACATGGCATTGACGCAAACGTATTTATGGGAAATGAGTTTGTGCCTAGCTCAAAAACATTTGATTTGTATGATATGACAATCATATGCGCTAATTCGAAGAATTTGCATTCTTTGTGTTCCTACATACATTGACTCAATTAATCACGCCCACTATCACATGCACCTGCTGTGTGTCACTGTCGCTACCAGGCTGATCAAACTGAACGCCAAGCTGCTGATACGTCAATGAGCGCCCATCCTGAGCAGACTACCGAAGCAACTGTGGCAGAGAGTTCGGGTGTTTCTACAGCTGTTCCAACCAATGCACCAGCTGAACCTGATCAAGAACTTCATCAAGAGACACAATCGGAACTGCATGAAACCAATGTGAACACTTTGGCAGTACCAACAGACATTGTGAATACAGAATCGACAGAACCGACAGTTCAATCAGGTTCAACGAAACCAGATTCAACCAATGATGGTCAACCACATGGATTCAGTGAACTGGCGTCACCTACACCACCAGCACACACAACCGTACAGTTTCTTCAGTTGAGTCCAATTCAGCTTGTTTTGTTTTATTGTTTCATTGATTCAATAGGTGTTCATTCATTTGTCGCATACAAAGAAATTTACATATATAGTAAATCTTTATAGTTATGTAACAATACATTATGATGTTTTTGTTTTGGAAAATCAACTGTTGTTATATTGTTTGTTCAACATATTTTGAACCATTTGCATGTCCTTCACACATGTAAACCAAGGAGCCATCAGACTGCGGATATACCAAACACCGCCGATGCTGACACTTCTGCCATCGCCAATGGTGTACCGGAACAGCCTGATGGGCTTGCTGGTGGGATTGGGGAAGACGTAGCTGCACATGCACATCATGATGATGTTGATGATGATACCGCTTCTGACTCCTTACAGCTTCAAAACCCACGCACGAATGCAGCTAGTGAATCGACATCAGGTCGTTCTACAGTACGTAGCCTTGAAGATGCACACAGAATCTTATTTTGCTTTCATAATGTTAATGTTAGCTCGCAAATTTTCAACGTTGTTGTTTTATTATCATTGATTGTGATTTCATTTCTAGTGGAGTTGTCATGATTGGGGACTTTGATTTGGGTTCTGGTGATATGATGATTGTTTTTTGTTTGACATTCAAGTACTTCATGTCATTATGAAATTATGAAAAAAACCCTTAGTGTATTTTTGTTTGCATAAACAAATGATCCAACTGCTTTCCAAGGATGGCCCGAACACTTCATTGAAACTTACATCAACGATGAGAAGTTACATGACCATTCAATGGCTCGATGTGCGGCCCGTGATGTAGAGCTTCCTGATATAGAAGTTGAAGGTGGTGGTGAGAATGATAGATTTCATGACCCGGAACACGTACTACGATGTTTGCTGGCTAGAATGGAAATCAGTTCCTATTCAACAGCTTTTTCAGGTATTGACAGTCCTGGAACAGCCTATGCTCAACTGAGAGCATGTATTGCCAATCAACTGCAAACAATTGACTATCATGAGCCATCACATTTCAGTGCAATTGAACCTTATCTGATTAATTTGGCTGATTGACAATTGTTGAATTCAGTTAGTTGACACGGCATGCCATTTTTTTACAGTATTTACCTTTTGTTTTTTGGCGATGACTTTTTTGACATACCTGACTGACATTGATTCATCAGTTAGATTCTAAAAATGTTTATTCGGAAACTCAATCATCACACCACACAGGAGTGGAATGCTGCAAGCGCAGATGAATTGCAACACCATCCGCACAAACCAAGATGCCTCTTTCGCAACATCTCAGAGTTCTTCCTTCCGTCAGTGAATGCACTCTTACCTCAATTGCGTTCGGGTGACATGTTTCAATCCAAACTCATTCCACTGCTGTTGACAGACAAAATTGTGAAAACGAAGCTAGGCTACGAGTATGGTTTTTATATTTTCGTACATTTTCCACATTCACAAAAAAAACATAATGTAAGGTCTTGTGTTTACTTGTTTTTTCTCAATCTGAAGTTACTTATGTTAGTTTACTTTTCAATATGAAATTGATGATATGTTGAATCACTGAGGAAAGCTTATTGCGTCGTGCATGATCGTGAATGCAGTATCTGCGATAATATTGCATACATACACATCGCAGGCACTCCATGTACTGCGTATTCTACAGCAGGATTGATGGATGCTGAAACTGCAGAATCTTACGCTCACTTTCTGTGCTGGGCAGGGTTACGCCGTAAGACGCAGGAGCCTGTTATTGTACAAGAATGCACAGACGGTTTCCCACGCAGTGAGTTCGACAAGCTGCTCCCGATGTATGCGTGGTCATTTGCAATTCTGGATCCAATTACTTTTGGGTGGCCTGTACGTCGACGAAGACAATGGTGTGTGTATTTGGGCAAATGATTATATTCCAAACATTTCAATTTTTGAGTTGAACAGCTGAACAGTAATGAATCATTTCTTCAATCAAGATTACGTCTAAACAACAAACACCAATCAACATGTGATGGTCTGTGATGTTTGTATGATGCACCTATAAGAGTGATACACATGCATCATATGAGTAACATATCCGACATATGAAAGCATATTGTCAATTAACATAGCTTGGCACATGTTGGTGCCAGGGTGAACGTCTGAAACTGACTGACATGGGTTTATGGTCATTGCTTTGCGCCAATGATCATCAACTGAATAACCCAATTTCGCTAAGGGGACGCCACAAAGAGAAGACACTTGGCTTCAAGATGATGCTAGATGACTTCAGCCGACTCTTCTACCGTCCAAGTGCAGTTGATTGGCAAATGTTCTTTTGGGAGAACCTTATCTGACATGAGTCAGTTTTCAGTTTTATTTCTCCAACTGAAAATGCATCATCTGAACCATCAACTATCAAAACCATAAGCCTTGTAGATTATGTAGTGTATTTTGGATTTCCCAATGTATCCACAACATCGTAACATCGTCAATATGTATCTATATTCGAATGCGAAAACATGTCATGCAACCATGTCACTGATTTGACCGTCTCTCCAATGAGGTCGAACCCAGTGGAATTCAAGAAAGAGCTGCAATGGGCATCCTCTCGACCGGGCTCGCGTCGTGACACGCAGTTGTATGCCAACAATGATTTCACAGGTGATGATGATGATGATCCCATCCGCCATGCAGATGTTTGGGAATCGTGTTTGGGTCAATGGGAGTATGATGCATACATGACCTACGTGCATCAACACCCTGACAGTTGTTACTCACTGAATCAGAATCCCAATCAGCGTGCAACATATGCAAAGGACGGTGTATCTAGACTCAATCATCACCATTGTCAGTTTTGTTTTGTCAAACCGTTTCAGGCTACATTATATTTACTGTAAATGTAAAATTGAATACTATGTGATATTTTGTGATATTCAAACCTTCTGACATCAGACATCAAATCAATTCCATCAGTTCTCACTCACCTATGATTCGTTCAGGTTTTGATGACCTTGACAGCGTCTACCAATTTGCTGATGAGCAGCATTCACCGACGCTGGATGACGATGAAAGAAACCTTGGTGATTCAGGGCATGCCAGTGAGTACGGAATACACACATGGAGTTCCTTGTTCATCCTACGCACTACGTGAGCACCAGAAATCTCGTGGGTTACCATATTTTAGATGGCCTAGCAAACGTGCCGCAAGCGAACAAGCTGGAAATTCAATGCATACATCGGTATCCGGCCTAGTGTTCTTATACACACTAAGTCAGGTGGTGATGGACGATCGTATGATGCTTGCACATTATATAATGTTGCAAAGGAAGACTGCGCTCGGATATTGCCCCATTCCGAGACCATTGGTTTTGCAGGTAAGCACACAGCCAGGTGATCTCCGACCAGATATCGCAATGCGATATGAATGATCATCCTCCAACGTTTAGATGTTTGGAAAACTTTTGAATATAATCGACATTGAGCCCTGTATTGGATCACGTACTACTTGTGTGACATCCCGTGTGCAAAACACTGATGTCGTCTAAAAATGTATTCTCAGATTTCAGTATTTTCATTTTCAACAAAAAAACTACCACGATGTTTAAGACTGGAGATTGATGGTCTGTTTGCATGATTCATTTCCAATGTCCCCAGTGTGACTGGTGTGACCCAATGCGACCGACGTGCTGTCCAAAGCGGTGAAAATGAAAGCCATATAGGAAATGAACTGGAACAATCCTATTTAATGTTTATCTCTTACGTTATCAACTCACTTAGATAATGTTACTACTTGATGACACCCCGACAAACAAACACCAACGGCATTGCTCAAATGGATGTGTGACACATATGGTATATGTTGGTGATCATGTTGAATCATCTCACTCAAGATAATGAACACGATATATATATTTTTTTCAGGAGTGTTGGTCTTGGTGTTCACGGAAATGTCAACATCGAACCACCATGAAGATGTAGCGAGTGACTACATATGTCGATCGATATTTCAATTGATTTAGTTGACTAAACACCTTGTTAGTCAGTTGGACCCGCTACATCATCGGCGCTGAGGCCAAACCATGACAAGACCTTTTCGCGAGGTCACTGGTCAATTTGTTTTGCACTCGTTTGGAGACTCAGTGTCAATGTGTTTGGAGAGTGTATCCGAGCCACATATTTGTGTTATTGACCAATGTGCATCATTTGCTGAATATGCTGACTGAACTTGATTGGAAAACATACAAGTGTGTCGCCGTAGAATCTAGTAGAATGAGAAACAATAGTGTCATTACCATGATGACTCCCAAGTGTGATTTTGTTTTGACGTTTTCATCATTAGCGTCAGACTTCCAACAAATGTTTCTGCATGCTTGACCAAGCAACTTTCATGACGTTGAGCTGATTGTCCATGGATCATCTCGCCATCTCGCCCGTTTCATTTACAAGCATCAACTTCAGCCCAACAATCTGACTTGTTAGAAGACCTATCTATCGATCGAATCAATGATATGATATTTGAATGAAATTGAATTGCTCAATGTTATGTATTTCGTCACCGTCCAACTGATAATTTGATAATTTCACATTTGCTATCAATTTGCTATCTTGATGTGTTGATATGATGTGACAATGTGGTTCATACCATGATCATTTGACACAACTTTATTGCACCAGTGTTGCCCGACCGTCACCTGCTGCTACGGCTGTGGAAACTTTCCAGCAATGGAAAATCCTTTCTCAGCTTCCGATGTTCATGGTGGTGGTGGTGTTGCAGTCCCAGGATCTCTGTTGAGGAAGGGTGTTGATCCATACGACCCCAATGTCACTATCGAGAAGCTGTTTGGACCCGATGTGAAAGGACGTACCCTCCAAGAAGCTATTTGGGCCACTTACCAGGTTGGGGTATGTGATGAATCTGTTCGAGTTGTATATAAATGTAGATTATCAAATTCTACACTGGTTGTGTGTTTTTTTAAGTTAAAAAACGAAGGAACGAATGAACTAACATGATGTTTCTCAAATCATTGATTCAAATCATATTTATGTAAATATCGGTTTGTCAATCACTGTTGTGTATACATGGACATTGTTTGTTGTGATCACATATGTGATACGGTTCTTACCAAAATCAGGTGGGCGACAAGACTCGCATCCGCTGGTTCGTTGACGATAACAGTGACAAGGGCGACATGAACCCGTTCTCACAGCGAAAGAGGAACATAGTGAGACACCCATTCAATTCGAGACAGCAACAATCTGTCAAATCCGCTTATGTATCAAGTGTGAAAACCAGAGGAGTTGTTGAGGGGGTACGTGGCGAATGTTGGGTAGTCTCCCCCAACCCTTCTGACTCGATTGGTGGACATACCAATCCTTTCATGGCCATCAGCTTCGGATCGCTATCTGAAGCATTTTTTACGGCCCTCAACGAGGATGGTGAAAACCCAAATCTACTAGCGAGTCTTCGGAAAGGATTGGAGGCGCGTATCCTTCACAACAGGACCCCACCCGAAGTACTACGTTTCCTGATCCATATTCACAATTCATTCCACAGTGGTTCAGGCACAAGCTTTTGCGAGCTTATTGGAATGGTACCTCAAGTTTCTTGAATTTCTTGAACTTAATATCGAGATTCAAATTTCACCGTTTACTCTTTTTCTTTTACTTTGATTCATCTCATCTTCATCATATCTAATATTAGTTCTTTTAAGTTTGATCATACATTTAAGGCCAACAACTTACAACAATATGAATCAACATAACATGAGCGTATGGAATACATTAGATTTTATTTTGTTGTGATGAATGGTACTGACCTGACACTGAATGATTGCAAAATGGTTGTTGAGTCAATGATTCATTCACTACAACTACATATAGTTGTATAATTCTTCACCACACCATCATACAACACATGATCTCAACGATATCTCGATCACTACAGGTTGAAGCTGCGTTGACGATGTGGAAGCAAAGCAATGGTATCCAGTGGAACCAGCGTGATTATGAATCCAAATGAAACTTGGTATACATGAATCCAGTTTTCTCAATGTTTTCCAAAGACTAAGACTGATCCATTTGTTTTTGAAAATTATTTTGTAATTTACCCATATGCTGCCCACAATGGATGGATGGAATCCAAACCTGAGCCACATGAACCCAATCATGTTTGTCATGCCACTTTGGAAACATTTACATACATATGCATGTGCTATGTGTATGAGGTATGTGATGTATGTGTATGCGACTGTTTTCAAGAATGAAAATGGTATCTACAAAAGATTGTCATTTACATTTGCGTCGCATTGAGATTGTTTCATCACCATGTGTGATATTCTAAGGCGCCGATTGGATCCGGAAACACGCCGATTTCGGAGAGCTCTTTTCTGAATGGAAATTGTGGGAAAGCGCCAGAGCATGTCACAGGTTTTTCATGAAGCAGGGGTTGATGAAGGAATTTACCGAAACGATGTCGCAGAACGTTGATTTTCTACACCCTCGCATTCACAACTATGTGGTCTTGGGTTGCATCTATCACGTGGCGTCATCTGTTGTCACTGCTCTCTACGACGGGGTCAGCTCAGACGATCTTGCTATCGTTATCATGGAACTGTGCAAAATGTGTGTGCTTTGTTCCTGTTCAGTGTTCAGTTGTGAGTTGTTGTGTTTTACTAGTGTTTGTGAGAGTGATTGTATTTGTTGTTTGACTATGTCGTATACAAATTCAACTTGTTATAGCTTGTTGTATTTTTATTTATTTTTATTTGGTTGAAATCTTAATCTTAAACATTAGGTGCTCAGTGTCTATCAAATCTAGCATTTACCATTATCACTGATCACTTTGACTATCACCATTATTTTGATTAATGGACCATGTATTTTAATGTTTCTCCATTTGCAATCACCACCAGTGTTTGTTTGCTCACCACTCACCCACCACAATGTCTCAGGTACCTATGCTCGGCACCAATGGTGATTCCACATGGATATTCGATGTGTCATCAAAGAAGAATTTGGTGTCACGGCTTTTCACCGCTATGACTGGTAGTGTTGTCACAAGTGGAAAAATATCATCAGGTGGTCGTGGTGGTGGAAAGAAACGTTCATCTGATGATACCAACAAGGAGAACATATCTACCAACAAGCGTTCTCGTGGTGGTGCAGCGAAAGGAAAAGCAAAGGCGAAGGCAGCTGCTATGCCATCAATTCCGGACGAATCAGATATCACAGTGTCAACTGTCTCATGTGAAGTTGGAGTTCGTACCAAACTCTGGTTAGACGACTTGTTGAAGTGCTGTGAGCATGTGTCAGAGCAAGTATGCCGTTTGTTTGGTAGTGGCGATAGTTCCACGAAGAAATCATTGAAAGCACATCTCATCTCACAGGGCTTGATGTTTGCCTTCAAATCACAGATTATGTTGGAGACGAACAAGGGACCCAAACAGTACAAAAAGTGGTCATCATTACGTGTGGCGTTGAAGGATCATGCCATTTGCATCCAACTGAAGGACGGACACGATACATGCAAATCATTTGTTTACTGTATTTTGTTTAAAGTTTATGTGTTTGTTTGTTCTTGTCTTGCTGTTCTAGTATTACATTATTTTTTTGAATGTCAGATGAATTAACTGATTTATGAGTTTGATTGGAACAATGTGTATGTACTGTAATGTTAGTGAATATTGAACTTGACACGTGACACGTTAACATCATGATACTTCAACGAGTTTCAACTATCAATAACGCAATCATTCTTATATTCTAATTCTTAATTCTTGAATATTGAAGATTCTGAATATTCTTGTTAATCTTGATCTCCTGTCTCCTGAACACATTGAACCCTGCAGAACCTACGTGGCTCTTTGAATGCTGCTTTGCAAGCAGATGCACAAGCAGGAAGCACGAGCACTTGTGGTGTTGATCAGTTGGAAGCAACGATTGCCAACCAGGGTGAGAAACTGTTGATGGACAAAGGAACCAGTCTCAACGACAAGTTGAATCAATGTTGTGCAGCTTTTGAACGGTGGGTTGTGTCTGAGCCTGGTATGTCGCTTACTTCATCACATGATCTTTTGACAGTCGCCAAGCACACAACATTTGGACGACTTAAAGCTCAAGTGCTGATGTCATCATGCATTTGCTCTGATGCTTCGAAAGGTAGCGTTGTGAAGCCCAATCCACAATGTGCACTACATGCAGAGGAGGTATCATTGACTGATGTTCTCTTCGAGATCATTCAAGTTGTGCATGATGTGTTCCCTGATGACTTCATGTGCTTCGCACATTTGATTGCGTCACGAACGGTGGAAGGCGGGTATATCGGAAATGATATTTTTTCTCACAAACTTTTTCTGTTTATTGATTGTTCTTCAAGTCAACCTGAACCTGTGTTATGTATATTCCAGAAATGTATTGTGTTCATTGATTTGAATATGAATTATTTGTCATGTGTGTTCTGTGTTGCTGTCATCATCACCATCATCGTCATCATCATCATCATCATCATCATCATATGGACTCCTGAATGAAACACTATCATCAACACTCGTCAGTCGATATTTCCAAATACAATATCTTTAACTTTAACTGTTGGATTGGTGTGTGTGAACTCAATGTGACAATGTGTTCACATGATCACAGTGACAGTAACATACAGTAACAACCAAGGACCAATAACTATGTTGGACCATTCTGATACTTAAACTTATATAATGTGTCGAATGTTTCAGGTTTAACGGTTTCAACAATAATCTCATATGAGTTTACAAACTCAAATGTCACACCACATCGTGCAGATTGGAAACTTCCCAACGAGATCCCGTTCATCAAGAAGTGTGGCATTGATGCTGCAACGGTTCCATTCGTCCAACATGTGAGAGCAGCATATATCATTCAACTCTTGGTATCCATTGTGTCGCCAACATCAAAGAACTTGGCAGACTTGTTCACTGCATTGAAAAGTGTTGGCAATGCGGGGCTTTTCAAGAATCTGCGACAGTTGGATTCATGCCTTCTTTCACAAGAGGCTATGTTTGCTGGTTGGAAGAAGGCATTGACCAGTATTTCTGCTGGAGGTCAATTTGCGATTCGTGATGTATTGGTTACATGCAAGATCAAACCATGCACTCCATTGGCAGAACAGTTGATGCAACACAATGATGGGTCTTTGAATGGTGAAAGGGCGAAGGGCACCAATGAGTCCAAGGATGCCAGCAAAATATCAACCCGTGGCGATGGTGAAGATGGTGATTCAGACATTGAAGGTGCCGTTCCGAATCACATTCTTCTTAGCATGAATGATTTGATCACATACGGTTTTGGCGGAAAGGACAAACTTTCAGAACTTCCTGATGCACACACATTGGCTCGATTCCAGCTTCATTTGCAAGCTTTGGTCTTGGAACACGCAAATGATGTTGAACAACAATGGCGTGATTCTTTGATGCTTGTCATTGCCAAACCAGACGAAGAACCATCTACATCTGCACGTCGGAAGAGTCCTACCACCAAAGCAGAACTTCTTCTTCGAGTTCCTGATGATGCACAACTATTGCGTTGTTCAAATGATTCCAATCTCGAAATGTATCGCTTGCCCAAGACGTTCAAGTTGGTGTTTTTTGGATCAGTTGGTTACTTGGCTAAATCAAAGCACTAAAACAGTACTGTAGTTGTGAGTAGTCAGTAGTAGAACTGATATTCTATTGTGTTGCTGTTGTCAGTGTTGTTGTCGTTGTTGAAATGTTGACATTGATTTTGATAGAAGCAGTGACGTAGCGAATCAATGATTGCTGTTGATATGTGTCGTGTTTTGTACACGTAGTAGAAGAATTGTTGCTAGGCTTCTTACAAAAATAAGAAAGTGCTTTTTGTAACATATGAATTGAATTTGTGAGAACAAATGGTTCCTTTTCAATTATTATATACATCAGGTTATATAATTGATGTTGTAGTTAATGGTTACCGATTCACAGAATACAATTTACAACTTCACATCATGTTGTTGTTATTGATGTTGCTGTTGGTACGTTGTTTGAATGTTTTTTTTTTCACATGACAATTGACAAGCAAGCAAGGTGAATTTGTGGTGTCTGCATCGGGCTCCAACCGTGCGAAAGCACAAGCTCAGCGGGGTCCAGGCAAACCTATGACCATGGTGCCAATCAACATATTCGAATCACAGATTGATGCAGAAACAGGTGAGAAGAAGAAGCCGCTGGTGGCAGGTGAGCACTTTCACTGTCACTTGATCGATAGTTCAGCATTTGATTAAACCTTACCATTGTGCTTTGTATTTGTGTTTGTGAGTTGGTATTATGATGATACATTCATGCTTTGTATGTGAGAAGTATTATGTTTGCATTTGCATCCAGCATCCAATGAACACATGTTATTGATGTGTTTCCTTGTTGGATACGTTGGAAGTTGAAAGTTTGATGTTGGTACTTGGTAGGTGGTATGTCTCTTGGAGTTCACGGTGATGCCAACAACAGCATCGATGTATCCACACCATCGCCAGCATGGATTGTCCCACTTGTGGCTGATGAAACCACTGCCCCATCGTTGTTCTTTTCAGTGGATAGTGTCCAGACCAAGTTCGAGGGGAAAGACTTGTTTGTGTCCATTGCTGTGTTATCTTCTGTGGCTCCTGATGAAAGCAATTCTTCGCTTGCTCTTGTCAAGGTGATCGGTGGGAAGAAGTACGCTGTTTTGAAGCGTGGTCTGGTGTGACTTGGTTTCCAATTGGCATTTGCTTTTTTTTTGACAAATCTGATCAGGATCTGTTTGGGAAATTGGGATGTTCTAATGTTCTGGACTGATAGAAAGTGATATTGTAATTGATCACAAGTGAGTCACTGAGACACTACCCAACTCAGTTGATGATACATGTGACCAGCAATCATCCATTATAGTTTTATAGTAGTTATTATATGTATATGATCTTTACTTTGACATTACATCATCATCATGTCCACTAGCATCAGCACACATATGTTTCATTTGATGATTAGGCCTGGTGAGAAGTTCAAGACTACTACGAAGAGAAAACGTGGAGGAGAATTGACTCTTGATGATGTGAACCAAGTTGCTGACCAACCCGATGCTACAGATGATTGTGATCCATCTTCTACTTATTTGGGCGCGGCAGCATGTGTTCAGGGCAATGTGGCGTTGCGCTTTGGAATGGGAGAGACTGAAGTTGCACCATCTTTGGCCCTGAAGACTCCACGTGATGCGAACCACTTGGTCAAATAAACACTTTGTGAGTTTGCAGTATGCAGTGCAATGTGCGCACAATCGTAGTACCATACTAGAGCGGCTGGGTTGATGCCTCTTTTTTGTTCCATGTCCATTGCGCTTGTGGTTTTGCGCGTGACACCTTAGGTGTATGGGTTTGGGTTTTCCAGGACTTTTTAGAGTCTGGGCCAACAATCGAATTGTCATCATCATTAGTTCTTAGGCAAAAATGGCCGCTTATACTAGTCGAGTCAGTCACAAAACAATCTGTGATTTGACATTGGCGACAAACTGATGCTTGACGCTTGCAAAAACATGCTCTTATGCATTGGTATCTGTATTTGCTGCTTGCACTTGTATGTACTCGATGTTCTTTTCCGACGAAGTTTCACAACGTGTCTTTTGGTATCACTCATTCATATGAATTTGCAATCCGACTAAGGTCAAAATGACGATGGTGCCGCACGTACGTGGCCAAAAGGGTCATTGCAGTGGATATCACTCAAATTGTGGACAAAACGGGAAGTGGCGTCAACTCAATATGTATATAAATATATGTTGATAATTTGAACTAATATTCTTTGGGCCATTGCTCACAATTCCGTGGTATCATCAATATTCTATATATGTGACCACTAGGGTCATATACGGGAGGTGTCCCTAGGCACCATGAGCCATACATACATAAACCTCAAGATACAGAGAGATCTGGACAACCTTATGCTACGAGTACGAGTGCGACGACTATCCCTTTCTGTAGAGTTGGTACTGTATCCATTCTTTACGAGTTCAATAGAACCCATACTTTTGGGTTGATGACCATCCCTTGAAGAACAAAACAAAATCAGACCAATGTGTCATTCCTAACCTCCAATGGTTTACCCTTTCCTCCAACAGAATCCGGGAGTCTGATGTCATCCAGATTCTCGGATTGTGTCTTTGAAAAAGATGCATTTTGAAAGAGGCCCTAGATAATCTTAGTGATGAAATCAAAAATAAATGACTTTGAATCAAACTTTGATCAAGGTTCCTCTCCAAGGAAAGTTGATCTTGGGGCATCCAAGATACCGGTAGGCCATCGACATAGAAAGGCGCCTTAAAAACCAGGTGATCCTCTCCAGGCCCAGCCGTTCGAGGAGAGGGTTCAAGATGCAAAGAAATGAGGATTTATAAATATGTAGCTTTTGGATGTTTGTATCACAAATATATATATATATATATAATATATAATAAATATATAGTGTATATAATATATATAA
>DF239140.1:135159-174628 GCA_000507305.1 Breviolum minutum Mf 1.05b.01
TGGTTGTTGAATCCGGGGTTTTGGTTGTTGAATCCGGCTTTGCTGGTTGTTGAAGCCTTGGTTGTTGAATCGTTTGGTTGTTGAAACCGGCTTTTTTGGTTGCTGAAGCCATGGTTGCTGAATCCGGCTGTTTTGGTTGTTGAATCCGGCTTTTTTGGTTGTTGAATCCGGCTTTGTTGGTTGCTGAAGCCTTGGTTGTTGAATGTTTTGGTTGTTGAAACCGGCTTTTTTGGTTGTTGAAGCTATGGTTGTTGAATCCGTCACTATGGTTGTTGAATCCGGCGTTTTGGTTGTTGAACCTTAGTTGTTGAATCCGGGTTGGTTGTTGAACCCGGTTTTGTTCAGTTATATTCCCCTAGGTGGGTGTTTCAACCCATCTCAAAAATATTTGTCAAATTGGATCATTTCCCCAAGTACGGGTGAAAATATTTGAGTTGCCACCACCTAGTCCCTATATACCCTATATACCCAGTGGTACATAATCCCTTTATCATGGTTTATTTATATTCCTCAAACTGACAGTTCGCACCTGAAAATACTCCGGGCCCCAAAAGGAAACGAATTAGTCTTCCATCCATTCATTTTCAGGTGCGAAAATGTTATATGCCCTAAATGCCAGTTATATTCGCCCGCTAAATACCCAGTTGTATATCCATTTACACCCCAGAAATTTAACATAGCCCCTAGAAATAGGCAATACCAAAAGGAAACTTCCAACCATCATTTTTTAGGGGCTATGTTAAATTTCGGGGGTGTAAATGGATTATTTATATACCCTAAACAACCATAGCCGTGGCCCCTTGGAAAACTCAGGTTGATGCACCTTCCAGACTGGACCGCCGACCCGCACAACGACGACCACTTTCACAGAGGGCCTGACATTTTTTTTGTAGGCCAATATAAAAAAAGAATTCGTTGCGGAATTTGAAGATTCATATCTGTATATATATATATGTATATATATATATATTCATTTATGTATATATGTATATATGGGTGTTCTATATATCTACGTCATATATACATTTTTTCTGTTCCCATCATTATCTGATGATTCTCGGAATTAAGAACGAATCGGAGGAGTTTGAGAGGCTTTCTATAACACACCCAAATCATCTATCATCTATCAGGCAGGAGTGAATTTGTTCTATGGGTGTTTCCAAAAATAGGGATACCCCAAAATGGATGGTTTATAATGGAAAACCCTATTAAAATGGATTATTTTGGGGTGAAAACCCACTATTTTCGCAAACATCCATATCATTTGCTGAAGAAGTTGAGGATAAGGAAGCCAAGGACTTCATCAGCCAACCCACTCTTCAGCGCAAGCTGTCACACCTTCCAAGGTCCACACCCCCGCCTCCCAAGCATCCTCCGGACGTCCCAAGCTGCATAAACAGGCTGCACGCAGGTGTGCAGCACCCAAGGGTGCTGTGGATCCGGTGATCATTGCCTCTCAGCTTTTTGGATCCTTGAAATTTGTCGTCGTAGTTTTTTCCCGGACTTCCAGGGGTTTTACTTTTAAAAAAACTCCGAGTCAACATTCATCCAAAAAAAACAGTAACTGGGGTAGTAGTTCATCCACAACAGCAAAACATTCCCCGGATTTTGCTCCACTGCTCATGTGATTTAACGCTTTCACGCCTGCTGTTCCACCGCTTCCAAATCTTGCACCGAATCATTGAGGAGTTGCACCACACGTGCCGTCTCTTGCGTGGAACCCTGCAAAAGCCACGTTGATGTTATGAATTGGAAGGGTTGAAACAGGGTGATTCAATACTTGTATATATGTATATATATATATATAGAGATAGCATGTATGAATATAAATATATATTGTACTATCACTATATTTATGTATGTATATAACTCCATGTTTGATTCTTTTACCAACTGCTTATGTTGGGATGCTGTGATGTGTTGTCCCCGTAAGTGTGATATACCTGATGGCACTTTTTAATGCTTTCGAACCTGAAACTGATTGTACAACTGGAAAAGGAAAAGAAATGCACCAAGCCTTCAGTTTTGGGGGGGTCCAATTTCAACTTGCCCAATGTATAGCCAAGTGCTTTTCTCTCAAGAAAGGTGTGGAATTGGAAAATGATAGAAAGGACATTGTATCAGGAAATGAGCGATAGGTTGGGGGTATCCCCGGCCCACTAACAGTGGAATTTTTCAGATTTGTAGGGGGCCTTTCATAAAAATGAACAGATGATTATTTCACCGGCATCGTGGGTGGGGGATACCCCCAAGGCGATAGGGTAAAGATGCTATGGCCGTTGTTGGATAACACCAACTCGTTTCTTCCATGCACGCAGCTGCATCAGCTCCATGTCTGCTGTTTCTAATTGACAGCTCATCAAAATCTCATCAAAAAATCGACCCGTGAATTGCAGAAATACATACAAATTGCTAAAAATGAAAAAAAAGAAACTCAAGTCACACTGGAAGTGTCAGTGTCACTGACAAAACAAAATTGACTCAAACAAAAAACTTCTTGGTTTGCAGGGTTTGCCGTAATCACCTGAATCAACCCTTTCAAAAAATAGGAGATTTCCCCCAAACCCTCACTAAGGGACAATTGCTACCTACCTGTGAATCTTTATGGGCCGGATTTTCCCATGAGAACCGAGGAGTCTGTCCTCCATCCCACGTGCCCATGCCGCACAGGCCAAGGCAATAGCACGATGAAGGCGTGCCTTTCGCGCTTTCCCGAAACACAAGGGACCGGGACCTACGGACCTTGGTTTCATAGGGATCCTTATATTGGCTTGCTATAATCCCTATAATTTCACTGGATATTTGCTGCAAATAGACCTGCTCAGCTCCGAAAAACTATATATATATATATGTTGGCAAGTTGGCAAGGGTTTTTTACTTATTTTCCAATAGTCTACTACCCTGGATGCATGGAAAAAACCAA
Source organism: Breviolum minutum Mf 1.05b.01 (assembly GCA_000507305.1). Lineage (NCBI taxonomy): Eukaryota > Dinophyceae > Suessiales > Symbiodiniaceae > Breviolum > Breviolum minutum. Next base: position 138,083 of record DF239140.1, read on the forward strand.
ACTCTTGGGATTTGACAACCTGTATAAGCTACGTTTAATTGATATGGCCCAAAAAGTGGATTAGCATTGATCTATCTACATCTTAACCATGTCCATCCCTAGGTTTATTTATTGATCTTACTCTACATGCGCATATACGCCGCATAATACATCTACAGTGAATACTTCACAGTCGTCTGGAAAAACCCGCTCTTTTCCCCACAAACAGCGCATTTCGGGAAAAGGTCTACAGCCACACATCTCTCTGAAAAATCTTCGAAACTTTAGTACCAATGTTCAAGGCTTAAATCATCAGTTGGGGTACCTTTAAGAAAAAAATACTTTTTTCACCTCGGTGACCTTTCCCCAAACTCTTCAAAGACACCTGGCAGCCAAAAAAACCAGCCTGCACGCTCACCGGCTGCAAACGGATGGCTTTGGTGAAGCAACCAATGGACGCCTGGGGACACAAGGTCAGAGAAAAAGGAGATCTCGCAGGATTCTCAACAACAACCCCAAGCCATCAAAATGAAGTGTGGCAAATCTTCGTTGGACCAACTTCTTCTTCCAAAAAACAGGAAGGCGGGAAATACGCGGAGAAATCGAACCTGGTTGCCTCGAACCTCTCCATATCTGTTGGGGGTTGCTGATTTACAAACCTCCTATCAAGTGGAGGTTTGCCGATCCAGGGATCCAGATCTATGCGAAGGATAGACCAAAAAAAATCTCACAAACATTCCAAGAACCCAAACTCCCCCACACTGTGAATTCCTAATGTGATGGGAATCCCAGTATGATCAAATCATTGAAATGTGATTCATGTCCCCATCAATGCCTTATGACGAAAAAAATGAAAAAAAACAACACATGAATTCCTAAACAAAAAAGCAAACTTCAGAAACCACCATTCTGCTTTTGACGATTCTCCATTGGATGTCACTGGATGTCCACACCTCAAATTTCAGGTCTTGGAATTTCAGAATGCCTGCAGAGACCTGATGGGTCCACGTGTGGTTTCGCATCCGCGTTTTCACAGAAAGTTTCACCACTGGTGTGGATAGAGGATCAATAAACCCACCCCAATTAGAGCCTCCCCTTTTTCCAGAGGGCAGGACTTTTGTATTCATGCAAATTTCTCCATAGTTAATTTCAGGATCCACAACAAACACCCCCCAATTAGAGTTCCCCATTTTGAAATTGGCCGGTGGTTCACTGCATAATTTATTCCAATGGAAAAAAAAATAGGGATTTGATGATTTCATAATCCAGAATCTCTTCATATAGCATTATAGTATAACTAATCATAGTTGTCCTCAGGCCTAGATGTCTCTCTTTTTATTTGGGGTGATTGGTACACCAACCAAATCTATTGAAGATCTTCTCCACCTTCTGGGTCGGGAAAAGGTGGGAGGGGTTTTAAAAAATCCGATATTCACATGCATTTCTTGGGATGAGAAAACACCGAAACAAACAAGACTGGCATGTTAAACATACTACCAAAAAAAACAAAAATCTGTTGGATATTCTCAGATCTTCGAAATCTTTGCCAGAATGACTGGCTGCTGTTTACCTAACGGTTAGCCCTCGGCACAAATACCTTGCCAAACGAACACATTTGAGAATCAGCCGGTAGGACATACATCACGGAGCCGTACATCTGGTAGTCTGAAAAAAATCTTCAGTTTCAATGAGGCGATTCGATCAGTGAGTACTTACATCCGGTGGATTGGACATTCAAAAAAAACAATTTCAAGTCCGGTCAGATATGGCATGTACTTCAAGGATAAGCTGAAGGGCTTATACAAAAACACCAAAGAAAACTCACCCAAAAGCCCGGCCCGTTCCTCCCTTTACCAAAAAAACACCCACAAACTCATAGCCATGCCCCAACCAAGCAAGCAACATGCATGGTGAACTGAATAGCATCATCTCCGGGATCCTCGTTTTGCAGAATCTGCAAATGGGGGCATATGGCGTATGCCACTAGCTAAGGGTGCTTGATAGGTGGATATCCATCAAACATGTCCTCCCTATTGCAGGGTGAATTCGATGAAGATCGGCTACATCACAATTTAAACTTATAGGCATCCCACGTGCTTCTTTGGTGACCTGTTTTTCCTGATAGGGGGATGGTGGAACAAAGACTACAAGTCTGACAAGTGATTTGTTCACTGACCTTAGATACATTAACTCTCGAGTACCTGACAGATGTATAACAATATCGGTATGCTAATACACCTCTGAAATCACCCCAAAACACAAGGACCTTGAAAATGGAGAGTTGGCACTGGTAAATTACATTTCACTTCTGATAAGTCAAATTGAGTTTCCTTCTATTTCATTGTCACAATAGGATATCCTCCACCTGGTCACCGCGCTGTGCGTCCAAGAAACGACCAGAAGAGCATGGCGACAATCAGCCACTGCCTGCGAAGAATGCTGAATGCAGACATTCTCATCGAAAAAGTTGAACCAATCCTATTTCCATGGTGGATTTTTGGTTACAAATGGCAAATGATATTCCTTCATTACCATTTTGTGTGTCACATCCAGAAATTCAAAAATAGTTGGCCTTCAACATTACTGAGTGACAAAGAAATTCATCCCACTTTTCCGCTTTGGATACCGATTTTGCAGTTGCAAAATGCAATTGGGAAGATACGTTCCTTTCCCAAGCGGGCAGTGCTACCCCAAAAATTAAGACAAATTGGAGCGGCGGTTTTTTCAGGATAAACTCTTGACTGGAGCAAGATCTGAAATTCCATCAAGCAACATGGAAATGGATTCATCTCAATTTTTTCATCATCCACCAGCAGCGCAGCAAGCTACTTGTGTTTCTACTTCTGCACGAAACAAGTGGACTTGAAACTACTTGACACTTAAGAAGGAAAAAAGGCTTCCTGGTGCCAAAAAATCTTCCAAACCATAAGGGGCCGGTAGAAATTCACATTTTGTCTTGGCAGATCTCTCCCCATACGAATCCTTGCCACAATTGGTTTGAACTCAGAAGCTTGTAGCCAAACGAAACTGCTGGGATACCAAAACCTACAAAATTCGTTCCCCCACAAAACAAACCTCTACAAAAAATCAATCTGTAAATCAACACGAACGGAAGGGTTTCATTTTTACATCCATTTTACCATCAGTGCTCCTGCTACACTAAATTATGGTTCCCAAAGGCAATAGGGGTCATTATACCTAGAGGGGCGGGAAAACCCCAAACAACGCACTACTGTAAGGACAAATCCCTCAAATTTACCATAGATTTGCACAGTTTGATCCCCTGAAAATGGGTCATCTTTTTTCCTTTGATGATGCTGAGAGAGATTTTCGTTTCCCCCAAAACGTGTTTGGTTTTGTTCCGCGTCACCTCCTCCCAGCGGCACAAGTCGCACAAGGCGGTCACACGCAACTGGAAGAGCAAGGAAGGGACCTCCGAATCGACAAAAAAGACACAGCTGCTACTTGATCGTTAAGGCGCTTTTGGAGAAAGGTCAAAGGGAATCCTACAGGATGATGATGATGATTGTGATGATGATGATGATGATGATGATGATGATGATTTTTTGATGTTGTTGGTGTCGGTGGTGCTGGCGGCGGTTTTTTCCTCGTGTTCTTCTTATTATCATGATAGTTCTCGTTCTTTTGGTTTTGGTGTGGTTTGGTTCTATTTGGTTTTGGGGGGTCAATAAGAGTCTTGATGACTACTATATAGCAGCGCACCCTTCTTCACTTTATATTCAATCATACCCACATAGCAACAAATACAAAAATTGCTTGAATGTTTGCCATTAAGTCCAGAATCAGTAATTCTTACTTCACGAAGACGTTTTGGAATTCTGAATTGGGATAATTACATCATTTCGCTTACAAAATTTGCAAGAAATTGTTTTTCCATTGATCTTACTTAGAAGTGGTGGTTTCATGGCAAGTATAATTATCACTTTTCGAATCCTTCATATTTATATGAATTCTTTCACCCCGAAAAATCACACCATCACCCCAAGAGTATGTGCCGATCAAGACACTGCCGCGGCACGCTGCTGTGGCTCTCTCGCCACGAGTTGCAAATAGGTGCCTTTGGTCGTTGGGTCAACAGGAAAACCCTTTGATGATGAGATTCAAGGTTGACTGTTGATGGAAGAAATCCTGCAGGAGGTGCAGGATTTCTTCGAAGAAAACTGCATGTTTTTTGTTGAACAATGAATGTGGAGCAAAACATCGAAAAGGACAGAATCACTTTGAGACGCTGAACGGAAGTCTCCACTCATCGAAAACCCACATCTGATCAGGTCAGGATAGAATTGATTAATATTGTTTCACGAACTAACCCGAAATGTCAGAAATGTCAAGTCAAAATTTGAGAGTAGCTCTTTTCTGAACAAGAGAATCAAAAAATCAGCATCTGTTGCCAAAGGCATCTGCCAATAAACCTGAGCTCTTTGCGACACTGAAGCGCTTGCTCCAAGTCATCCCCTTTGGCTAAAGCTTCTTGACTCCTTTCGCGGGGCTGTGCTGGGTGAGATGAAGACAAACTAGAGGAAAGCTTGGAAAGATGCGTGGGTTTACATCACGGAAGATTAACATGGAACCTAAAAATCACCCACTTGAAAAGGAAGATCCTCTTCCAAACCATCATTTCCAGGTTCCATGTTAATCTTCCAGGGTGCAAGTAAAATCAGACACTTTATTCTGAAACAAAGTTGTTTTGGTCATTTCATCAATCACTTCGGCAAAAATATGTTCAAAAATATTCCAACCAAAAATACATATGGGTGTTTCCTTAAATGGTAGGAAAACCCCATGGTTCTTGGGGAAACCCACCATTTTAGGGTTCACCCCCATATGGCTTTGGAAAGTTTTTTTTGGAGTCGATTTTCTCAAAAATCCAAGGTCAAAGGCCATCCCCAGAGTACGAGGCCCAAACTTCACCAGAGTACGTGCAGCTAGCCATCGCGCCTGGATATCACCACGGTGACCACCAAGAAACAAACACTCAAATGAGCAAAGCAAAAAAAACAGGTTGTTTAGAATATTTGTTTAAAACTGGTTGTTATCTGGGGATTATTATAAACCAGTATAAGGATCCCTACTAAACAACCAGTATAATGGAAAGTAAGAGATGTTTTATCCTGGCTCAAATGAGGATCCAGAAAGTTTGATACCACCCAAAAGATCCCAAAAGAATCCCAAATATATCGGATATGGTATTATGCAGCGTGAAAGAAATACCGTACCGAATACCATCACTTCTGAATTCTATCCATCTCGTCGTCCGAGCTGAGCTTGAAAAAAGTTGGATTCGTGATGAAAATTTTGTTGTGACAGCCCAAGGTGACAGACCACCAACCCTGCAACCCCCCAAAAAAATCCCAACGAGACCGTAGGAAATCTCTGCTGAGTGATTTCCGCCTCTTCTGCACTGCGACTACGGGCAGAGAGCATCGCGGCAGCAGCACCACCACTGCCGGCCTCGAGTAAATTCCCGAATTGTGGGTACCCTGAAACTAACAGTTCGCCCCTGAAAATGGATGCTTGGAAGACTAATTCGTTTCCTTTTGGGGCGTTTAGGCCTATTTTCAGGGGCTTTTGCTGTTAGTTTTAGGGAGTGTATATTGTTGTACTCCAAAAACTCTTGCTTTTAAACACACCATTTTGCGTTTTTGGTGATGCAAAATTAGTCTTCTATCGGATAGGCTGAAAAAGGTGTCGAACCCTGAGTTTAGCACGACATGGCCGCTGGACGATGCCCTGGCTGTGCGAGAGCCTGCCCCATGTGCAGGTGCGCGATCAGTGGGAGGATTCGGAGGATGGGAGGGGTTCATCGCCATCGGCAAAGTGGTAAAGCCACCTATGGAAGGGAGTTTCATCACGATTCACTCAGTTTGCTTCTGAAATAACTGCATGTCATGCATCTACTGTATAGGAACTACCAATGATCATATCATATAATTACATGCACATACACAAATACTACACCAGCAGTCTAGTGATCTGTAATATTCATATCAAGGTATATCTATCGCATCATCACACGCTCGGAAATTACCATATTCCCCTTCGCACCTGATGCCGGCGCGCTCTCTGGCATGTTGGGCTCCGCCTCTCGAGGCTGTTGATGGAAGAAATCCGGGAAACTCACCAGTTGAGGTTGGTAGTGAACATCCCCATTAGTTACGACAGAGTTTCAAAAACATCCCAGGTGGTGATCGCCGGATTTCTGAACAATCAACAGTAGGTACACCCGCTTGTATGTTGGGGGGTGATTATGTAACAACATCTTGGTATATGTGTATGCTATCGGAAGTATGGCAGGATTTTAGGGGATCCGCTATCGGATTTGGTCATCCAAACCTGGAAAACTCAGCTAGACTATGGAGTGGAAACTCCCTCCATGAGAGGGATTGATGAGGGTCCCATGACCAGGGAGGATCATGATGGTAATCGATCATTACAATTTTGATTCAACCACATACTTTTATATATTGCAATGATACACCCCCGAAAATTAACACAGAACCTGAAAATGATGGTTTGGTTCAGATGATTTTCCTTTTCCAGTGGTGTATCCTCAGGTTCTATTGATCTTCCGGGGTGTATGTAATCATGCTATATGATGAGATGCTGCGCAAAGTTTGATCAACACCCCCAATCCTCCAGAGCAGCAAGGGCACGATCAAGCACACCTGAGTTGTCGTCTAACAGCTGGCTGAGCATTAAACAAAACCATTGACGACCCAAAGGTGGAACTCCGAAATCATATACGAGGTCGTACACTAAAGATAATCATAACCGTAACCTCACCCACCAACGTGCTTGGTGGACCAAGAACAAAATAGAAGCAGAACTCCAAAGCCTGCATTTTTTCTCAAGAAATTTACAACCCAGAACCCCCCCAAACCCCAAAAGAAAAACAACCCCCAGCAGGTTCAAAAAATCTGAAGAAAGCCAAGATGCTGAGAGCTTTCTTTGGATCGCGCGACTTGCCACTCAAGGCAACTGCAGCTTTGCATATCCACCTGAAACATATGAAGATTCGGAGGCTTCTTAGACATCCAAATATGTCATCCATAAGCAATATACCACCTGAATCATTCAGATTGAGGTGATTGGATAAGTCCTAAATCATTTGGGGTGAGGTCGGGTGAGGTCCCTTTCATGGTCACGTTTTGTCAAGTCTCAATAGCCACAAAACCAAACGGAGAGTGATAAAAAACTGACGTTGTATCTCCTGGAAAGACAAAACATTCAATTCAAGTTGCTATCTTCCAGAGTATGGGATGAATACAGAAGGATTTGCATCCCCAACGAACTATGGGAACTTGCAAGGATGATCGGCCTGGGTAAGCAACGCCTCCAATGCTCAAGATGCAACTGATCTTTGTACATTACTTGAAGTGGGATCCAATAGCTATATCATGCTATATCATCATTCGGAAAACACCCATGGCCCTGTATCCTCCCAGGCCAAACAGAAATGGGCACAGGAAGCCTATACAGAAACATTCAAAGCAATAAGTTCACCGCCCATAAAGGCCAAATTCTTCCAAAAGAACCTCCAAGTATTTTTTTTTAAGACCTTCTAAAAAACCCAACATAGAAACAGAAAAACGGAAACCCTGTGGACCTTTTTTGGGGGGGAGGGGGGAAGGCATGTCAAAAAAAAGCCATGGCACAGGGTGATACGCAGTGCCGGCGTCACTCCAGGAAGCTGTGCCGCCTGGTTGGTTGGGGATTGAAGGGAGCGATCACATGGATATGTTAGTTCCCAGGAGGTTTAATATGGATATTTCCGTAAATGAAGGTTTTTTCCCCCAAATCATCCATTTTAAAAGGGCTTTCCATTATAAACCATCCATTTTGGGGTACCCCTATTTTTGGAAACACCCATATGGAGAGTTGTGCTTTTAAGATGTTTTGTTTGTGGGTTGGTTGAGCTTGGACGAACCTTTTTGCAAAGAGACTTAAACTGTACTGGCAAATGACCGATGCCGAAGCTGAAACTTTGATGTGGCTTTCAGGCTATCCATAAGGTCGGGGAGGAATCCAATATGAAAATAAACTTCGCTGACAATAGGTGCGTTGTAGAGATGTTGTTTGATTCTAGGTGTCATTTCATGCAATGGAATCCAACAACATCAAAATGAAATTTCAACAAAAACGTGAAACAACTCCTTGAAAAACGCCAGCCTGATGGTTTCAAATTTCCCAACTTCATTTTTTCGGAGAGCGATGCATGCCACCCAACCCCCCTCACCTCTTTGAGGTGACGATGCGCTTGCCCAAAATGTGGCTCTGCCCGTGACATCAACAAAGCCTTGCTGGCTTGCGATCTGCTGATCTTTTTTGGGGGGAGAAAAAGCTTACTGGTTGGTGGTCTTTTTGAACCACCCCACCCATCTGAAAAAGATGATGCTCGTCCAATTGGACGTCTCCCCCCCAAATAGGGGTGAAGATAAAAACATTTGAAACCACCATCTAGGTTATGGTTTTGTTTTGCAGTAGTCTTTGCCTTCTTTTGGGGGGAAAGACATCTTGAACCCACTGCATGTCCTTTTTCTTTTGTTTGAAAGCCTCTCTCTATTTGTTGGAACATCCTTCCCTTAGTCTTGTTGGATGATACACACCAACAGATCGTTCATTGGCAAAGGCTGTCCCACCCAACCAGCTGAGTCTCCCGGACCCCCAGGATGGCATGTGCGGCCATCCGTGTGGGCTCATGGTAGTCAATGGACGCCTTGAGGTAGACGACGGCCTGGTGCTGGGAAAATGGCCATAGCAGGTGACCCTGGAAAAGGTGAAATACGACTATGCTGAGATGTAAGGTGAAGCATCCTAACAGTATCAGCGGCTGGACTTCAATGGGCCCACCAAGTCAGTGGCCTCCTGGTGTCTCTGCTGCTCAATAAGGATCTTGCCATACCAGAAGAGTGCAAGGCCATCCTGCCGTGAGAAAAAAGATTGACGCAGACATAGATTAACAGTTCCCAAATGGCTGCGTTCAGAACCACAGATTTCCATCATTTCTGTGGTCTTCCAGTTTCCCCGTGATCCAGTATTCTTGCACGTCCGATAGTTTTGAGCAATGCTGACTGGAGCAACCCGTGCGCGTCAAGGGTGGAAAGAAGCTGTTGCGACGCCATGGCTTGTAATGACTATCCCTATTAGGGATTATTAGGGTGAATAACCATCGCATTGGAAGCATCAAATCACAAAGGCTTTTAATTACACATTTACGGTTTGGCGGAAGCCTTTTCAGACTGGATCCATTACACTGAAAAAAATCCCCTAATTTCTGGAAGCCTTTTTTTTGTCTTTTTTGGGCTACATTTCCAACCAAGTTTTTCAAGATTTGTGAATTTTTGTTCCCTTTCCTGAAACCCCCCTCCCTCTTGTAGCTTGGGACCCTGGAACCCAACCCCACCCCCCCTCCCGCAACTTACCCCCAACCTCTGGTTCCAACTCCAAGACTTCCAAGAAATCGGAACCTGGAGAACTAACGGAGAGATTGAGAAATCATCCGGGATCATTTCGGTGTCATTTTGAGGTTCCATTTTGAGTCTTGCTGGTTGGTGGTTGAACCAACCCATTTGAAAAATATGTGTCAAATTGGATCATCTCCCTAGGTAGGGATGAAAACAAAAAAATATTTTAAACCGCCACCTAGCGTTCCATTTTGAATCTTGAGTTTTTGTTTAGGAAACCAACGGTGATGCGGTTGATTCGCCGATTGTTAAGCAAGAAGTTCCGATTTCACCCCCGTTTTTAACATGGGCCCCGGTAGATCGTTGCAAATTGCTTATTTTAATACCCTTATAAATCACCAACGACATAGGTCCCTGGGATTTTTTGTTCACCCCTATAAGTGGAGAGTTATAGCCCCATTTATAACTGCTAGTAGGGGGCCCATACAGATAGCATCAGATACCCATTCCCATCACCAAGGGTCATCGGCCTGCAGCTTCCAGATTGCCCATGAGTCGCAAGACCAAGCCGCGACGCATCAACAAATCCACCAGGAAGGCCCTCCAAAATGGAGAAATTGTAAAAAATTACGGGTTTATCCATTGAGATGAGTGGTTCTGTTTGGGGAAAGAGATTTTCTTGTTGGAGTTTTTAAATCCTCTTCTTTTTCTTGAAGACCGTTTAGAAGAAATAAAACCAACTTTCCTTTGACAAAAAAAGAAAACATTCAATCTATTGGGTGGTGATTTCCAACCCATATGAAAAATAGCTGGATCATTTCCCAAAATAGGGGTGAATTAAAGAAAATGAAACCACCACCTAGTCTACTAACTTCAACCCGGAGTTCAACAAAAATGACAGGATGATTCTGGGGGAATGAGGCAAAGCTTGAAGCTGTTGGACCCCGCGAAGGAAACTGCCGTCAGCTGGGTTGTTGGGGCCGTTTTGCAAAGAGATATACTATGCAACACTGTTGAGTCATCTTCAAGATCAACAATCAAAGTACAGATTACAATTCTATCAAACAAATTAGACATCCAAATACTAGAAACATCTCAAGAATCTTCTGATGTCGACGAATCTTCACTAAGACATGCCCCATTTGTTCACCATCAACTCACAGACTTTTGTCATTAAAACTTGTCGTTTCCAAATGGAATTTTTTGTGAATTTTTGGTCCCACCTAAGCTCCGATGGTTCTACCAAAAGCTCATCTTGCCTTGCAAATGGCAGGTAAGGGGAATAGCTGGTTGACAGGGTGGAAACTACTGACTCAAAGACAAGGAAAAAAAAACTCACCCCAAATGTGGTCTTGGAACCACCAGAGTGGTTCCATCATTCAAAGCCATCGAGATTGCCACGTCAACATGTAGAGGCTCAGGGCTCAGTGCCAACTTTTGGCACAACCATGGCTTACTCTATTTAACACATTATAGCCTAGCCCGCTCCATAGTTTTTTGGTGGGTGACATTAACCCAAGATTTTGTCCGGAAAATAATTCGAGGATTTTCCGGGTGACATGAGGCTCATTTACCTTCAGCAACTGGAAACCAGTCCCCAGGCCCAAAGGTTCATCGGTTGAGAGTTGAAAAATTCAACCCTTCAAAACTTGAGACTCTTCCCTGCCTTTGATCGTTGGGACTCTCCTCTTGCGACTGCTTTGAAGGATTCTCCCTCAGCAAAACCAGCAGTTTTGATGGAAATGATGGAAATGATGATGATGATGATGATGATGATGATGATGATGATGATGATGATGATGATGATGAACTGTTTGAACACTTCCAATTGTTGGGGATAGAGGGGAGATTGTCGAGCACATTCCTTTCTCGTTTTCTTTTGGCCTTTTCCATGATGTTTTGAATGGACAGATTCGGGAGGTGCATCCGTTTCCACCCTGAACACAGTTGGAGCCGCAAAAGGCCCGGCAAGGCCACATGGTCGGCATCAAACTGGGGATCCCCAGCATCTCCAACTCATTGGTGGTAGCGGCATCTCCATCGCAGTCTGGCATCGTTTCTCCATCGCCATCTGGCATTGTCAAAAGTTGCCAAAGATGGGGTTCCGGCAACTTTCTTCCAAAAAAGAAGCCCCTTGTCTTATGGGTATATAAACCCACATTGTTGGTTTTTCATTGCCATCTACCGAAAAAAGCTGGAGTCCATTCGGTTGATGGAGTTTTTTTTCCTTCACCAGTTGAGATGATAGATGAAGCCTATGAAAAAAGTGGCTTTTAAACAACGAATTCAGGATTACAAAATCCATCCAACATCGAGGGCATCGATTGGTCCAGCCTTCAGCTTCTGGTTGAAGCTTGACCTCCTGTCACTCAGCAGGCTCAAAATTGGATCATGAATTTCCCCCAATTTTTCCGGGGTGAAAATAACATATAATTTTGAGTTGCCACCATGTTATGTCAATAATATCTTCAATGACTTCTTGCTCACTTCTGTGCATTTTATAATTGCTCACCCTTCTTCCGATGTGACAATTTCTTAGAACTCACACGTACCCGGAAATGGCTTCTGAAACCACTTCATCATAGAAAATGTCCATGATTTGTGGGTAACAAGTAGTTCCATCATATTTCCATCATGTTTCAGTCTTCCAAACTCCAAATCTTCCTGATTCTTCATCATTTGGGTGACGCAGCCAGGATCCACCCAGGCAACATTTAAAAGACCGGAACCATGTCCCACTGCCGGCGGCCAGTGGCAGTTTCCCTGCAATTGGTTGGCCGCCTCTTGATCTTCGGGTGCATGTTGCTGCTCCAGCTGGTGCTCCATTGCCTGGTTGTGATACTCTCAAAGGGGACAACTGAGATTGAACCTCCAATAACCCAAAAGGAGATAACAACACCGATGATATCATGATAATGATGAATCACCAGAATTCAAACCGTTCGGTAGTATCTATGTGTGTATATATATATATATACACATGTACCAGCAGATTTCTGAAATTTCTCCTAAAAACAATCCTGTGCAGCATCATTTCTTCATCATCACTCCATCATCGGTCTTCGTCATCCATGAATTTCACATCAAACCCAAGAAAATGGCCCTGGCTGCGCCCTTAAAATCCCTCCACAGCACCCAAACATCCACCCCAATTCTTTTTCGCCTGCGTGGCATCACTAATGCCGCGGCTGTACTGGCGTAAGGCCTTTAGCTGTGGGGATGGTCAAAGGGAAAATGGGGGGAGGGGTCCTAAAATGGTGGTAATTACCCAACAACCATGGGGTTTTCATACTAAAAATGGATCAGCACTTGGGGTGTGAAATGGGGGGTACCACCATTGAAGGAAACCCGGGAAATGTTCCAAATAGCCTTCTGGGGAATTTTGAACGAAACGGTTCTTCACTTGCCACTCTTTTTCTGGATAGGGTGGATAGCATCCCAACTAATACAAAGCACGTGTATATTTTATAGGAGTTGTAAAAAGTTGATCATGGATCAAATCTTGCAAAACACAAGCATCTTTCTGGGTTTCAATTAAATCAGGTTCAATGGATTATATTATATTCAAAGTGCTGCTGAAGTGCCTTTTGTGATACTCCGTTGCTAGCATCATGTTCACAGCTCAACCGCAATTTAAAGATATGCATGCCACAACAAGCAAACATGCAAACATGCTCATTATATGTAAACTTCAATTCCACTGGGCAAAAGAGTTGAAATACTCCACACTTCTTTCAAATCACCTGCCCTGACCCCACCCCTTCCCCACTCACCAGACTCACCAAATATTGCCTCCAGAAAGTTGCCCAAGCCCCGCAACCTCAACATTTTGCTCCTCCAACTTGCCACCATGGTAGGGTACATAGATTCATAGATAGTGATCTCTAATTGGAAACAACAGCAGCAGCAGCAACAACAGCAACAGCAACAGCAACATAAATTCATGATCCAACCATATCCAACCCCCAAAAATTCCCGAAACTTTCACTAAAATCTGTTCCTACCGGAACTCCCGGAAACCCCTGGGTTTTCGGGACGCATCAGCCAACCCTCGGCGAGCCACTAAATGGACTGGCCTGGGTCCGGTAGCCGACCAAAAAACGCTCCTAACAAAGGGGAGTTCACTCAAGTCAAATTCGGAGCAGCATAATGAGAAAAAAGGGGAAAAGCCATTCATTTTGGGGCCACATCAATTCAGGAAACTGCCATAAAACGAGAGGTGTTGGGAGAAACCCCAAATTCTTTGATCACAGCAAGACATCTGAGGATGTAAAAGGTTGAGTGATTTTGGATATCTCATCTTTGTGGATCACCAAAAATGTGCATGTCCACTAGATGTCATTACCAGTACTTTTACCTATATATACTCCTGAAAATTGAACATATCAATGGAAGTTTCCCCTTCTGGAATCGAAAATACATCTACAAACCGTGGACTTTTGATTAATAATTTACCGAAATGTCAAGCTTCCGATCTGCGTTCTCCAGTTTTTTTGTTCATCAACTTCGGCACCAATATCAACTCGTTAGCTTCGGGGTGGATCCTAGTCCACATGCCTATCGTTGAATTCCTACCAATAGAATCGAATATCCTCATCTCCAAATGATGTTGCCTTTACAAGTCACATGTCTTTTTGATCACAATACAAATATACCAAAGACTTGAATGCGAAACAGCTTATCATAGCTTATCATTTCTGTCAACAAAGCCTGTTAAATTTCACCCTTCCTTTCCAACCAACCAACCAACCAACCCTTTACTGCAACCAAAAGGGCTCATCTTGTAGCACTTGGCGGAAGTCTGCCCGAGCTCTCTCAAAGTCTTGTACCTACAAAAAACAAAAAAAACTGCACAAAAGGAGTTTTGCCCACCAACAAGTCCTCGGTCCTCGTTTTTTTTTCATTTGTTTGTTGAACAAATGCAAACCGAAAGGCTCTGAAAAAAAATACTTGATTCGAACCCAAAGTGTTTCATATGCCATCTTCGTCAAATCAATGATATTTGTACTATGTATATATATCATATCTATGTTACATCTTGAATACATATACACAAACACATGTAATACATACATATTATACAATACATACATAAATCCTATGATACCATCACAAAATCAAGCTCCACCTCCAAGTTTTACGTTTCAATTGAGACTCAAGCTTTCAAGGATAGCTCGGCCCGTGCCAACAGCGCAGGCTTGAAATTGGGAAAAAGGCCTTGGAACTGAGAAGGGTTGATATAGATGGTTTTTAAGCACCGAAAAAAAAACATGGTGAAGATTTGAGCAAAAGGGACCCCCGGACCCTAGCATCATGGAACCGTTGCAAGGCCAAACATATTTTGAAAAGCGTGGAACAACCACGGTTTTCAACACCTGCCAACAATCAAAGCTGGCAATCCTAAAAGGTTATTGGTTCCGAATCGTCCTTGGGTGAAAAACAGGATCAAAATCGTCGCTTTTATCTTTTACATCACCATGACAGATCATCTGAGGGAAAATGTTTCATCCATGTACCATGAATCATCACAGAATGATGATAGTCGATCCAGCCGATACTAAGGTCCCAATGCAGTGAAAATGTTGAGTGGAAATGCTCACAGAATCGAGCATCAGACACTGAAGCAAAACGTCAAAAGGCCAGGAAAATCTCTTGAGAGTTGATAGTATAGGATTCTAGTATCATGAGAATTCATGATTTCTGTTTATCAAAAATATGTGTGTATATATATATATAATAAATCTCAAAGTCGTATCTTTTTCCCCACAATTCTTACCTTCCCCAATTTCGGGAAGCCCCGCCGCCTAAAAGCGCCCCGCAGTCCGTCTCCCCTTGAGGACTCCCACTCAAACAGCGATTCAAATAGCGGATGGCACCATTCAAATCCCCCGTGCGCTTCAACGACAAGGACATCAACACCTGAGCAATGCCAAAAAACCCGTGCGTTGTCTAGGGTATGTCAGGGATGATACCATCCAGTTATATAGGGATTATAATAAAATATAATAAACCAACACAAGGATCCCTATTAACCAACCAGAATAATGGAAAGTAGGAGGGGTTTTTTTCATGGCTCGTCTGAGGGGGAGTTGAATGATGATTTTCCAGCTGGGAAGGGAGTCAGAAAAAAGTTGACCAAAATTGGGCTCCCCGGACATAAATGTTGCGATTGAATGCAGCATCCTGACAACAACGTTAAACACAACGGTCGTGTTTGGATGAAAGGGGAAACATGCCTCTTGGTTTCTGAAACATTATGCAAATAGCATTGATATCTTTCAAAAAATCGCAAATGCCAATGGAAAGTACACAGTCTTGGGCATTTTACAGAAACAAACACCTTGACCCTATTTTTGGTACATCCCCCTCCGTTCGAACCGCAAATTTCCTTCTGAACGACATCAGCGAAGTCTCTTTGGGCTCGCTCCTGGCAATTCGTCCAACGGTTTGTTTGGCTTGCTATGATTCGTCTTTAGTGCCTCCCAAAAAAAATGTTGTTCCCTTGGAGGAAGGTCAAAACAACCGTGTCTACACAAAAAAAAGGTACGAAACAACACCGGGCAGCGGTCACAGTCTGGTTTCTACAAAAAAAAATCTATGTAAACCTATCACACACCCAGTCATCTGAAGGAAAAAAAATACAAAGGTTCTATACATCCAGCTCCTCTTCTCCTTGGGCCAAATAGCAAAAGCCTCTGGACACCAATGCCTGGCAAGGATCGACTAAAAGATGTCTCCAAGTTCATATATAACTCTCGAAAGCACTGGTGCGTAATAAAGTGCAAGTCCTCTTGCAATAGCTTCCCCCAGAAAGACAAATCAATAAAACAATCAATAAAACATAGATTTTTGCAAAAAGAAACAAAAGAAAACGAACAAAGCATGCCGGCAAAGGCTTGCAAAAAGCCCGGCCGCAAGTCCAGGGCCATGCAAAAGTGCTGAGTGGCTTTCTCATAGTCCCCTTCCTGGCAGAACTCCCCGTCATGGGAGGTGTTCGATTGGCATGTTCCCAGAGTGGCATATTTGCTGATTCCCTTGGATCGGTAAAAAAATCTGTCACTCACTGGATATCCAATTTCGTGCTCTTTCTGATGAACCAATTTGTATCTGCCTCGGAATTTATCGTTAATAACCAACCTGATTTTTTTTTCCACCACTGACTCGTGACCTTTTCCAGCAGCCCTTCCATCTAACCCAGCAAACCTGCATCTTTTGCCTACCCCATTCCACCTCGGTCGAAATTGTTGGTGCCTTCCCCCGTGCTGAACTTTATGAATGGTTGCCTTCAACATCTGGTGTTTTTGATCCTTTATCCTTGTCATTCACATACCCTCTTGGAGCAATCCTTGCACCATGTTTCTCGCTCAGTCATTAAAAGAACCATCATCTTCTAGAATCAGAAGCGTTTTGAACTCAAGTTACCAAATTAAAAAATGGTAATGCCGATATCTCCCTCTGTTAATCGCATTCCTAAGTCTTGACCCCTCATAATTGACGATAAAAATCCCAAAAAAAACTAGTACAGTATCAACTGCTAGTCCCCCATTGCGCTTCAACCCATTTGCCGGGATTTGGGAGTCATCAACACAAGTTCCAAAGATGACCCTGCCGAGTTGCAACAGACGTCAGGTCTCGCTTCACACTGTCGACGATGAAAGGCATCCAGCGATCTTCACTGGAGCCACATTGAAATCATGAGACTTTTTGCTTGAGAGTGCAGAAGGAAAACGTTTTTGGCTTTTTGTTGGCAACTTGGAAGAAGCACAACTTCACAACTCTTGAGATTTTACGGGAAAAGGTTGGCTTAAGATGTCATAGACCCTTTCTTTCACCATGTTGTTCATCCAGGAAATCGCTTCATTTTTTGAGGCTTCATTTCCTTAAAAACTAAGCCACACTGCGCTGATAGTTGGAGTTTGACAAGGGATCTGATAGAGTCTGACTGCATGTCGAGTGTTTTTTGTTCTTGCTGGGTGATACTTGATCCACCATCCACCAGGTTCAGCTTCGAATTGCCAATCACCCAAAAACAGTCTTATGCTTCATGCGTCCCGCAAATTCGAACTCTGATACTCTTGTTGCTTTGAAAATATCTTCTCCATTTGTGCTGATGGTTTGTACTCCTTGAAAATCCAAGGTTTGTTCGGCTCAACAAAATGCAAAACAAAACTCTCAGCCGGGAGCATGTTCTTTTTTGCCCTCCACGCTGCGCCGCGTGAAGCACAGAAATTTTACGGTGCTGTTTTCCCGTCATTTACCGACACATTCTCCGAAACGTGCCGGGCATAGTTTTTTGTTTTTTTCGAGGGTGACCGAGGGGCGGAACCTCCGGCCCAACCACTTGAACCATGGGAGAAGCAAAGCCATGAGAGTCAAAATATTTTTTGAATTTGAACTGTCTAAAGAGCTGCAGTTGCAACATTTCGCGCATGAATCAACCTCAAAATCCATGATTTCGCCGCAAAAAAAAAGATGTTCTCAAAGGTGACCTTCTCTGCCTTTCAGATCAACGGTGTTTAGTCATGTCGAAGTGAAACGGACCATTAAATCACCATGTTCTCTTTTGCAAGGTGCAGTGGTAGCTGTCCGGTGGCACAAATTCTATTTTGAAGCATACAAAAACTGTCAATAGTCAGCAGTTTCAGGTAGACATCTCAATCCCAAGAAGAGAGATTCTAGTAGCCAGTATGAGGAATTTCAATTTTTGGGGCCCCGCAGCTGCCTCGTTGTAAACTTGGTGCCATCGGATCGGGGCTCCATCAATCATCAGCTGACCCCTCCGCTTCCTCCGCTTCTGGCTTGGAACCACCTTTCACCATTTGGTCAAACCTCGGCATTTTGGAGTCGTCCGCGTTCCTTGGGAGTTTTCAAAAGAAAAGATTCCTTGCAACTCAAGTCATCTTCCTGGAAAGAAAAGGGACAAACGGAAAAACACCCAGCTACGGTACAGTATGACTCGTGGACTCAACGCTCAAATGATTAAAAATTGGTAGTGCTTAAGTTTTCTCACTGCTTCATCCTAGGAGTGATGAATCTCGACTTGTAAAATTCTTGGGCTTTGGCAAACCTAACCCATCTACCTGGCCCCTCCAACCAGTCTCTAAGGCCACCCGCATATCATTCTTCCACTTGCCACCAGGTGAGCTTCCCCTCCTGGCATATCTTTAGGTGAAGAGTTGCCAGTCTTTCAAAATGCACCTTAAGCCTGAAGAAAAGCTAGCAGCTAACAGTAGTTCCTCATCACTTTCATGATGAAGGAATTTTGGATGATTAAACTACCCAGCTATATAAGGACGAGATTATAATGGGCCATATGTATATATATATAGGGATATACTCGCAATCCAAAATGCCTTACATCACCCCCTTGCAACACAGCTTCAATTGACACCAAGCCACCAACACTTCTTGCCCAACGCATGACAATGCATAGTAATTCGGTTGAGTTCAGGAACTCTTTCTCAAAAGGGGGATGCGTCTGTATAGTGTGTATAAATAACACTCCATAAAACAATATATGTGAATATGAATCATTAAAAAAAACCTTCGCAAAACGAAACAAACCTCTTACAACGATATATACTTCTTCAAGTACTTCAAAGAACTTGTAGATTCACATTCACCCTTCCGTTCCCTACGCACCCCTGCCTCATGGCCGGCGCCCCTTCGCCGCGC
Source organism: Breviolum minutum Mf 1.05b.01 (assembly GCA_000507305.1). Taxonomy (NCBI): domain Eukaryota; class Dinophyceae; order Suessiales; family Symbiodiniaceae; genus Breviolum; species Breviolum minutum. Next base: position 157,162 of record DF239140.1, read on the forward strand.
CTGAATTGACTTTCACTGATGGTGGGATCTTTCATAATATAGGAACTAATTTAGGATACACTCCTAGAGTCCTAGAAGTATGTTGAGGTAGTTCCAAGCCTGAGTCAAGTGTTTGTGCATATTGTAGTTACTTATGGACCATTTTTTTGGCGTATACCTACTAGGAATGTATCCAAATTAGCCCCATGAGTCCAAAGAGCTGTGCGTTTTCCATCTAAGATTGACCATGTTCAGGTAGTTTGGGGGCTCTCCAATTTTAAGACACTCACAGGTGGAATAAATCTATGGAAATAATGGAAAACAACACATCTCATCATTAAAAGAATGGAAATAAGGGGCATTTGGGGATATATGTATATGACCTTCGTTGTAGCGAACCAAATAACTGGCTGTTATGAGTAAGGGGCACTTGCATTCATTCCAGCTATATACACACAAAATCATGTTCAAACTTCTCAAATTTCCCTCTTTTAGGAATCTCAATCCTTCACTACCTGCAACAACAATCTGAAATGAATTGCTTAGCCAAAAACAAGTATTCCAAAACTCACTCACTTAGAATCATCCACCTAGAATTAACCCCACCACTAAACACAAATGCCCACTCCACTCAGACCTGTCGTCATGCTCGCTGTAATTTCTGGCCAGCGGGACACCCGTCAGCTTCTCGGCCTGCGGAGAGCCGTGTGAAAGGATGATGGTGGTCCAATCCACCGTCCGAAACGATGTACCGAAAAATCGACTGGTAAATAAAAGGGATCAAGGAACAAAAAACAAAAACAACGAGTTGGAACCCGTATTGAAGATGCTTCCATTTTTGGGCCGGGTCAACTTTGAACCACACACCTGGCTACAAACGGCCCCCATTTTTCGCCCGCCAATAATCGCATTTGTCGCTTCGGCAAAGATGGAGGTTTAACGCGTGTGCTGCATCTACGTGGAAAAACATCCATTTCCTTTTTTAAATGTGAATATCTACCTCCTCCTCCAATACTTTCTATCCAACCACAACCTTTGTTTTCTGCGCGAGATCTACAGACAACATTGTAAACACTGTATTCTTGACAGGAGGTTCGTTGAAGAATTCATCTGAAATGTAAGTTAATGCAGATTCTCTCCCATCCGCAAACAAAATCACCACAATCCCATTTTGCATCCGGCAAAAAAGACCCAAAAGATAACTGAAAACTGTGTATTTTCAATACATCTTCACAGGAAGGGCTGCTTCTTCGGCCTAAAGTCTGCCGGGTTTTCACCCCCGAATCCCAACTTGGGAGGAATCCGCAGATAAGCCCATGACAAAGTAAGGTTCTGTTTTTTGAAAAAAAATGGATATGGCTGATGCTTACGTGTTGGAAACATATCAAAACACCTTCAACATCCTTCAACTATGTTTAAGCATCTGTTGGTTTTCTGAAGGCAAAATCTGTTTTTGAAAGGATCGTGTATTGAAACTTGGCTCAAACCATGCGGTATGATCTCACAGCAATGGATGGCTGATGGCCAACCTGCGCGAGTCAGTTTCAGTTGCATGGAGACCCGTTTCTTGTGTTCGAGACAACTTGGAAACGAGAAAAAACACTTGCTTCGGGTCAACAAATCAAAGTGTTGGTGATTTCTGGGCCTCCAAACCCTTCCCCATTCAATAGGGAAATAAGGGAAATAGATGGAAATAGATCATCCCTAGTTCCAAAAAGATTGTATCAAAAACATGATCAAAACCATTCAAAACACAACTTCTCCAGCCTGAAACCCAAAACCAGCAGTTCGAGATTCACAGGTCAAGTCCACAGATTCCTGCAATGCATCTTTTTTTCCTCGTGTGATTTGTGTGCTGACTATGGCAGCCACCATGCCACCGCAGAGCAAGAGTCTCTCGTACCTTTAAAGGTTTACTCCTACGCACTCGAATTGGGTGGCCCATTCGCTCGACACCATCCTTCCGACCGTGCGTGCGGTGAGCAAACCTAAAGCTGGAACGTCTCAAACCATGGCTGTGCAATCACAACCATTCGGAAATTTGGTGTGAAACATAGGACAAATTTGAAAAAAGCTTTGGACCGACACTGTCTTTACTGATGTCTGTCTCGCCTCTACGCCTCTAAGCAGTTAACTCACCAGTTTCTGCTGCAGCAGGTCTGACCTTTTTCCCTTTGCTGTTGCTTCGGCCATCTCGTTCCAGCTGACCATCTTGCAACTCAAAGGCTGGCGCAAAGGTGCCATCAGATCTCTTCAAGGCAGGATTTGGTAAGGTATCTGCCACACTGCCCAGAGAAGTATAACCCTCATCATAGAGTTCGCAATAAGGAAAGCCAAACTGTCTCAAAAAAATCCAGACATGGTGATATGACCACTTCATGATAGGATTGATGCGCATGAAAGCTGGCCAACCATCTGTAGATGGTGTGAACGGATCGACTCCACTCATCCACGGATCCACACTACGTTGGCCCATGACAACGGCCTTCACGTTGTTGGCCACAAGAGATTCCATGCCTACGCGAAAGGATTGATGCTGCAAAACAATCATTTCCAAGTCCAGGCTTCGTACGGCCCATGAGACCTGTGAGAAGCAACTGCCCAGGAGATCATCACAAGGAATCATCAGGAGTTCATGTAAGTTCAATGGTGGTCGCTTCCCGGAAGTAAACTGTATAATTGCATGGAGGTTCCTGAATCTCCTAATCCTCAAGAATGCAACCTGTTGTTTCTATGATAAAATACCCATCTTGAGGTTCATTCGCGTGGCCTCCTCTTCATTTCGGTCTATAAACATGTTATCTCACAAATTTCCTGCCAACAAAAAACCATCCATCAACACACACATCCCACTGATCCCTACCACCCTTATGCTTCCTCCAAGCAACGAAACGTTTGACCTGGCCAAACTCATCACCCGAATCAAAGAAGATCACTTGTGGCGTCTCTGGCAGCTCTTCATCCATCGCTTGCAGGACGGCAAGCCACAGATACAGCACCTGTGCGTCGGACCCCTTGGACCTACACCCGAAGTCTCCTACTGTTGCTGTTTGGATTCGGGTGGGGGGGTTTTGTTGAAGTTGCCACATTGGCATTGAAAAACAACCGGTTCATGAAAACTGTTTTTTTTTCTGAAACTGACTTTGTTGATGTAATATGTTCATCAATTCTTCTCTTTTTATCCACGCATCACAGACTTTTCAGCTTCTTTTCCTTGCAGTTCAACTCACTCCCAAATCACAATTTCAGAACTCATCATTCACATCCAATCTGAAATTTGAAAATCTCAACATGATAAAAATGAAAATAAAAATAAGCGCTTACCTAATGCCAAGGGACAACACATGCATCCTTGCCACCATTAAATGATACTGTCAATTCCCCCACATGAGGATACAGCATCGCACCACGTCGGCAAATGCTGGAGGATTCGAAAAGAACAGCGGCAAAAGTTTCATCCTCGGCATAACAGCATCCAGACAGGTTCTGAAATCTTGTGGATTTTTCAAGGGGTATAACGGCATAAATAGGTATTTTTGCAGAAGAACAAAGGCAAGAGTTTGCTTAGAAAAATATGGGATCAGAAATGATTTTGAGATGATTTGCACAAAGGTTGGCATCCTTTTTTGAGAAGTTGGTATGAAAAATCCTACGATGAGATATCAACCCCCCCATTTTTATTGCTTGGGATGAACGGTGAGACTCACCTCTCTTGAGGTAAGATCATCATGATCCCAAAATCCCAAAGCAATACATCTTCACTTTCTTTAACAAACAAAAATCTTAAAGATTTTTTTTAGAAAAAAAAAAAGGTCTTCATAAATATATACCCAAGGATCTTCAATTCCAAATTCTTTTTGCAGTCGCTGTCTTAATGTCACCTCATCTTTGGCTTTAAGCACATCTGCCAAAACTTCAAAGGGTCGGCTCTCAAAACGTCCCACGGCACAACTGCTCGAAGACACAGCCGCATCAAGCTTCATGAGATCCATGGCTCATCAAGGCCGCGAAACAGACCAACAGAAAAGCACTGTGAATCACAGGTGATTTTTGTTAAGGGCATCTCTTTTGTTTTCGGGAATTGAGCCCCAGTTTTCGCGGAACCCGTTGGAAGGAACATCTGCTTTAAATGCAACAACCACCACCACCACCACCACCACCACCACCACCACCACAACAACAACAACAACAGCAGCAGCAACAACAACAACAACAACAACAATAACAACAACAACCACAACCACAACCACAACCACTGCAACCACAAACACAACAATTTCTGATAGATGTTTTCCAGCATCGAGATATCGATGAGTCGATGAATTCCAAAGAAATTGTGACACTTCATTGGGAAAAAAAACAAATTAACATCACATCAACCAAATCACTCAAGAAAATATGTTGTTCTTAAGATGTTTATGAAAAAAAAAGTCCTGTCAATGAAAAACCAAGCCACAGGGGATGGCTCCGAAAAAATCATGGACACCCTCCCCGAAGTTCAACACTTCGCCCCTGAAAATAGGCTTTTCCACAAGGAAAGTCGTCTTACAAACCGCTATTTTTCACGGGCGAGCTGTCAAAACTTCCGGGGAGGGTAAAACGTTTTTTTCGCATCCTGTTATTCTATCATGTGCTTCAACACTCTCGGACTCCTTGCTGCTGAAGTACTATCTAGACATCTACAGCAATGATATTTCAAACCATCCACCAATAGCTCCAAAAATCCCAAATCCCTTCCAAATCATCGTAGATATGAGGATCCTGGTTGAGTCATATCGTTTCATCCTGAAAGTGCAAGTAGGTGCTACTGTATGCTATAGTAACTGAGAATATGCTGAAAATAAAAAATTGTCGAAAACTGTCCATTTCTTCTGGTCTTCAAAGATCAGAACTTGATGAATAAACTCATCAACCAACACTCCAGTTTGTTTTTTGTGGCGGTGTCTTTGTGTGCACCTCGGCCACGAAGTCCCGCAGAGGCAGGGTCATAGCCATGGCTGTGGCTTTCCGTTTGTTTGTTGATCAGAAGGACAACGAACAAGGATGGACTGAAAATGGAAGAGCGATCATCAAATAATCATGGAGATCATTGGAAAAAAGACAATCAAACGAGTGATAGCCATGCCACCTGAGCCCAAAGGACCAAGGACCAAGCTCTTGAAGGTGCAAAAGTTTTTTAAAGGCACGGTGAAGCGTCGGAAGGCATGGTGAATTTGTGAATTCACTTCCATAAAGTATGACGACTATAAATGCGATTATATGTGCCTGAAATACTCCAACAGAACATCCGAACCTATAAAACAATCCGTGTCCATTGAAGAATTCGAGGCTGAACTTGTTGCAAGTAGCACGTTAATAAAACTATCCAGGTCCCCCTTTTCTTATCTTCACTTTCTTTGTGGAGTTTTTTTAGCATAGATCCGAAGGTTCTCATCTAAACTTCCTTTCTCAACAGAAGGATGAGGGTTCTTCGATTCTTCACTCTTAGCTTGAATTCACCCGTAACAATGTTCGCATACGTTCGTGCTATACAATGTATGTATGTGTCATACTAAGTACGAAGAATCTACTATAAGATTCGATATCTATGATATACATTCAAAAAAAAATACAGTTCACAAAGATAAGTCTGATATAATGTCTGATGATGAAGCAATGAAGTTTACAAAGTTTCCATATGTCATTGGTCTATTTTTCCAGCCGGAAACTGCACCTCCAGGTCAGGGTTTCGACCTTGTCCTGGTGCCTCACAAGTCGTGGGCATCCGTGGGCTATAGGGCTTTTTTGGAGGAAAACCCTTGCCAAAACCACGGCAAAATCGAGTCTTTAGTAGGATTGGTGGAGCTGAAGCCAATTCTGAGATATTTCCAGCAAAATAACAAGGTCCTTAATGTTTTTTGTTGAAAAAGAAAAGAAAATGCCTTCCATCTTTTAGAAAAGTGGTGAATGTTGAAGCAAGAAGAGAATCTTTGGGCGATTTCGATTGAAGAAAATGGAACAAGTCATGAGTTTTTTTATGGAATTGGAGAAATATCCAGATCCCTCAATTTATTTTTTAGCAAAAACTCCTAACACTTTCACTCAAAGTCTTCCAAAAACAAGAGTTTGTTCGAAGAAAAACTTCAGGTTTTTTCACAAGAATCCCTAAGCCAAAAATCTTCAAATTCCTATTTTCGCTGGGGTTTTTCTTGGGTAATCCGCTGTCATAGAAAGCCGGAGGCTTATGGAAGGAGCATCACCTCTTCTCAAAACGTTGGATCCAAGCTACCCATTTGGCACGCTCAGCTTCGCGACCTTTCCTGGCTCCAAAGTCCATGCCTTGACAAAAAAAAGGCCAACGGCAAAACACCACCAGCGTTTTGCCATAAAGGGGTTGAAAAAATGGAAAACACAAGAATAGACATGTTTGAACTTTTGGCTTTAGGCTTTTGTTAAGTGATTCTTCGTTCGACGTGAAAAATAACACCTCCTTTTAAAAAGATGATGATGATAATAATAAAGTGTGCATTTTTTCCAAAGGATCATCACTCACTCAACAAATTTAAAGTTACCAAAAGGTTCATGCTTTCACTGCGCACCAGTAAATTACCATATTCGATTCTCAGAAGACAAAAAGTAAGGTTTCTTTCATTTTCATATGTTGAAGGGTGTAACTAATTCTTGGAACAAGAAAACTTCGTAACAAGCAACTTGTTAATAGAACCACTAAATATATATCAACCGAATGATAAATTCTTACTAATCCATCAACTAATGCATAAAAAATCATCGACATGTTCTCGTGTTTTTCGTTTGAAACCACCAAAATTCATTATGAAAAGATATGAAAAGCCATAACCTTTGGTTGCAAAAATCCACCCATGATGTCTTCCCCCCAAAAACCTCGCCTCTGGAGTCGCCACGGCCGCGGCGGTTTGGGCCAGCATCGGTGTTTAGGGCACGACTGGTGTGACCTCGGCCCATGGAGCAACTCTCAAGGGCTTGGGGCAGAATTGGAGCACCAAATAAGATTTTTGGGACCCTAATCTGGCAATTTTGTTCTTTTTTTGGATGAAAGTTGATGATGATCAAAAGAAAAAAAACACCTTCAGAATCAGATGCATTGAAATTCTGCGAAACAGTGTAGTTTTGAAACATGATACAAAAGATTCTATATCTTTAGCTTAGCGTTTTTTTCAAGCATCACTTCATCTGTTCCATTTGCCTGCTTAAATTTCACCCCTGAGACTCCCAGGCCATAGTCTCCCGGAGGTCCATGTCCCACGGCATAAGGCGGTGGATAGGGTCCCCAAGGACTCGCTCCATACGCCATCTTAGCAAGTTGGATAACTCCAACGGACTGAAAAACTTGGATATCAGATATGGGTGTTTCCTAAAATGGTGGGTTTCCCCAACAACCATGGGTTTGCCTACTAAAAATGATCATTTTGGGGTGTTTTGGGGGTACCACCATTTTAGGAAACCCCCATATCTTACAAGTTCACTTTCCAGAAAATTCTTCTACCTTGTGAGAAATATGAAGAATTTCCATGTTCCAAATTTTTCATTTAGGGATGAGTTGTTGTATACCTCCCATTCCTTGAGGCCAACAAACCGCGTAGCCGGGCATGAAACCTGCCCGCCAAGCCGAGTTGGGGTGATGATCTGTACAGTATATGTTGATAAGCATATACATCTAGATATGTATAAACATATAAGTATCTATATAGATACAGACACAAGGATACATGCTCACACAAAAATAAAATATGAACCCGGTATGATATAATATGATATGATATGGATGGAGATAGACATGATATGATATGGATGGAAAGGTAAATGGATAGATAGATGGATAGATAGATAGATAGATAGATAGAGACAGACAGACAGACAGACAGACAGACAGACAGACTGACAGACAGACAGACAGACAGACAGACAGATAGACAGACAGACAGACAGACAGACAGATAGATAGATAGATAGATATACCTTCGCACTGTCTGAAATGCCAGGATTTGCCTTCGCACTGAAATGAATGCATACATGAAAACAACGTCTCAATAGCCTCAGAAATTGCACCTACATATATATCAATACTCAAATTAAATCTATGCTCTATCTGCACCTGTTCAAAGACCCACCAAGAACTTGCATGGAATACATCGTCTTGTCAATATACAGGCATTATTGCAAGTTACAAGCAAGCCGTCTGTTGGCTGTAGGCAAATCTGAAAGAAAGAAAGAAAACTCGTACAAAGAGTGATGAGAGGCAAAATTCAAGAAAATAGAGTTTTTAATGGTTTCTCTGCAAAGCTAAAAAAAACATCCTCCATGAATAAACCCGTCAGTGCTTTCAAGAGACTTTATAAAAATATAGGTGCTGAATTATTGATTACAAATTGAAAAAAAACTGGAGTCTAGGGAAGAAATATTTCAGAATTGTGCAAAGCTCAATGTTTTGTGAAACGTTGAAGGCAAATCTTTAAAAGCTCGTACCAGGGTGGGGTGGCCCCTGGACACTATTATATGTGTATATATACATATTCATATATGCATGTATATCAGCATATACATAATCACACCACTATGTATCATTCCTATTCCTGCATGTGGAAGCGATAGGATGAAATCTAATCTATCTACACTGATGCATAATAAGTGCTCCATATATATATATATTATATATAATATATAGTACATTTCACCTGATTTTCTCCCTACATCCCTCATGCCTGGCATGGGAAGGCCACTCTCTTCCCTTCTCCTTCGTCGATCTCGACCTTCGTAGATATCTCACCGAAATCATCATGGAATCCCGTGACTCCCTGGGCCCCCGGAGAAGTAAAATCAATCAACCTTTAAGTCATCTACACAAACCATCCATTTTGGGGCTCCAGAAATCTTCGGATTTTCGGGAATGTTTTTTCTGTAGTAGCACCCAAAAGTGGCGAAAAAAAGAGTCAAGAGGACTCACTGATCTTTCACACGGAAAGAAAACATGCAGCCCAGTAAATTCCAGTACCTTCTCACAAGATAATACCGATAACACCTGAAAATTCATGGTTGGAAGACGATCCTTACACTACTTTTGAGAAGGGCTATTTTCAGGTGCTACGGTTGATGGAAGAAATCCTGCACCAGTTGATATGGTATATATCATATCCCATTAGTAATATTTACAGGGCTAAATACATCCCAACGGTGGTTGTTTGGGGGTTCTGAACCATCAACAGTATGTTGATATCATCTGGATGCATCATTGTTGCCACTACAGTAGGAAAGTAATGATTAATAAGGGGATCCCCTCTAGTAAATGAAGATCTTATGTTGTTAGTTTCAAAGAAAATCCGAATCTCTGCATCCTCTCCGGCTCTCTGTGCTCCCAACTCCTGCTGCGCTCTTTCCGGCGTGACTTCTTCTCGCGGCCTCAGAGGGAAAGGAAGGGACCCTTGGAACTCCATCCCGAAACTCCCCTCTAGAAACACCGAAAAATTTTCAAAAAAAACTCATCAATTATGATTGATTTGGATGGATGGAATTTAAGAAATTTGCTGTGTTTCTTATTTCGAATTGGATGGATGGTTTGGGTTTTTTCTTCCATTTCAACGACATCGTCTCCTAAGTCTGACTGAGGTCAAAGGGCTCCTTCCTCGATCCTTTCCCTTACTTTTCTTCCTCGGCCGCTGTGAGGTTTTTCTGGAAGGTCTGTGGGATGTTTTGCCGTTTTTATCCCAGCTCAAAAAAATCCAGTGAGACGGGATTTCTCCTCTCAGAAAAAGTATCCTTTATAAATAGGGAAACACATGACATAACTATACCGTATCTAATGATAACGATGTGCTTTATTTGCAAAAAATGCTTCCAATTCTAAGAAGCAGACGGCTCATCTTCCTGCAAAAAGAAGACATGCAAGGGAGAAATGGTCGCTGGTCATCCGGAGGCATTCTGAAAGATGATGCAACAAGACACTTTTCACACCTCATCATCCTCCTCCTCTTCGTCATCAGAGTCCTCTTCACTCTCTGATTTTGCCTCAACACTCAAGTTTTCTCAATGTCACCCCCAGCGGAATCCACAAAACCTCGTCCTCAGTGCCATACCTTTTTTTGTTTGGCTTTGCTGGTCTTTTTGACCTTCCGTGAAATCAGAACTCACATTCTCAAAGGCTGCGGGTGTTGCATGACTGAAGTTGTACCACACCCGTCACCACCTCTACAGCCTTTTTGCTCTTTTTCTTGTCTTTGGCAGTCGCCTATTGCAGCTGCAAAATTCTTCAGGAGATGCCCAAAGAAACGAAACTTCCGGTCAGGATGCCCTTTCAAAAAGAAACTTTTGAAAATAACATAAACTTTGTCCAAAAAAATGAAATCATAAGACAAAAAAAACATAGGGAGTCTTGTGATTTTTTGGAAAAACATGGCTTTTCATGGTTTCTTCCACCCTTCAATCCCATCATCCGCCATTGACCTTGGAGACCTTCTTGGTCTTCCTGGCGGTCGATCCAACACGGTCGACCCTTTTTAGCCCCACGTGGCTTCCATATATATTGGTTGTTTGATAGGGATCCTTATAAAGGTTTATTATATAATATATGATCCCCACATAGCTAGGTTTATTTATTGTATCCCCCAAAAAAATCCCCAAGAAACAACCAGTTTTTCCAACAACGGTTTGTCAGGTCATAAAGGTACCCCCCCTTCACCTGCAACTCTTGCTGGAAGAAGACTCTTCGTCACCTACAGGCCACAATGATGCTCAAGTTCAAAAACCCATAGTTCTATCTATCTGATTTTTTCTGTAAAGTTCGGGGATCAATGACTCCACCAAATATCAACTCCGGCACGGGGGAAGTTTCATCAGGAACAGCTCCTGTTTCTGGAGTGTTCACCAGTTTGAATCGGTGAAGCCAAGGAAAACAACACAAAGACCTTCGGCGAAACAAAGTCCCCAAAACCAACCATCATTCAGTATATCAGTTGGCATCAACCCATCTGCAGAACATGAATCAGCTTGAGTGGCTTCATCTCCTCATCCAAAACACCGACTCCTTTAAGCTAAGTTTGAGAATGCCAAAGGTCAAAGTTCTTCATCCAAGTTATTATTTGTGATCCTGGTGCAAAAACAACGTAAGGACCAGTCCAAAAGATAAACAAATATGAGAACTTAAACTTAAACAACATTCATTGGCTTTTCAATACACATGCAATTACAATTCATATACTGTATCTGTATATATAAACAGCTAGAATCCCCATGTTCATTTACAAACAGCAACCATCTTAGCCGCCCCAACTGTCAGAGTCGCTCTCTGACTCGGTTGAAGACCTAAGAGAATGATGCCCTCATTGAGCTGAAGACAAATCTGGTTCACTCACTACTGAAAAAATACACCCCTGAAGTTTAACATGGAACCTGAAAATGGATAGGTGGAAGATTAGTTTCCTTTTGGGAAGGTCTATTGTCAGGGGCAAACTGTTAGTTTTTTTTTGGAGGGTATTCACCACAGAGACGAATACCAAATGATCTTCCAAAAAAAACAGACTTTAGAACAATTACAACAAAGTGTCTTGTAAAAACCGTGTTCAAAGTTCTGTCATACACAGGTAGTAAACTGGAATTCCGCCCTTCTCTCAGTTCCCTGCGACCTCTTCCTGGCGATCCAGGCTGTACAGGAGTTGAAAGTACAGCAGTGTCCGTTTAATATATGGAAGATGATTGATAAACACGCACCATATCATCTCAAAAGATGTACATATTGAAATAGTAGATCGTAAATCATATCCCATTAAAAAAAGACACATAACATGAATGCACGATATATGCACCAAATCAATTATGTCTGACTCAAGTTTCTTTTGCCATGGTCCCTGAATGAAAACAAACTCCAAATTTCTCCACCTTTCTTTTCAGCAGCAAACCACATTCCGGGCCTTCCCATGTGTGCGGCTCCCCGATGCTCCCAGGTCTGAGCCAAGCGTGATCAGCTGCGGGTCACGTCCACAAACGGGCGATTCGCAGCTATGCTTGAAAACATCACATGCCACATGCCCGAAGGTTCAAATTTTATGGCAACTGATCCATGGCGAATGACTTAGCCGTAGTGGGATGTTGCTAAAACCCATCGTAAATAATCTAGTTGGTGGTTTCAACCCATTTGAAAAATATCAGTCAAATTGGATCATTTCACCAGGCAAGGGTGAAAATAAAAATCTTTGAAGCTATTACCATTGCAACCGAGGTTGACCAGGGTGATTGCAAAAGATGTATCATTGCCCGAAGATTGAGATAGAACCTGAAAAGCATGATTTGGATGATGATTTACCTCTTCCAAAAATGCATTCTCAGGTTCCATGTTAATCTTCCGGAGTGTATATCAAGTATGGTGCTAGGTTGGTTGTCTTTCCAAGGCTTGACTTTCCGATTTCCATGGGTTTTTGTCGGTTTTGAAAACTGTAATGTTTGATACCAATTGAAACATATGCACTGAACAAACAATGCTCACTAGAAAGAACACCTTTGGGGTGATGTAGCTCCTTTGGTTGAAACAACATGAACCGGTAGAATATATATGATATCAACTGGTGCGACATGTTGTCGGTCAAAGGTATTATGACCGGAATTCACCACTGCCACAAACAGCAAAGTGAGACCTTGTTCACTTGTTTTTGTCATTCAGTCTAAGATTCATGTTTGATAGCTCGCTCGTTTCATTTAAGAAAGGCTATACCATTTTGAAATGTCGGTTTTGGCTGTACGTTTGCTCTTTTCAACACAATCCAAAGTTGCACCACAGTGGCAGAGTTAAAAACCTTTGTCACATGCCCTGAAATACTGGTTGGTTCTTAGGGACCATTAAAATGCTGATTAGGACTGCTAAATTTCTTAATCCAAGGGTTTTAAGGGTGAGAAAGAAATAAAAAAAACATCATAATCCGAGGTACCTGGCGATTATGCGAAAAAAACATACTCCAACATGATCAACAAGCTGGTATTGAAACCCTCTGAAAAGCCGCAAATGCATTGAACAACATTGTTTTCACGTGCACAGAGGTCAGATTTAGAGAACACACTCTTGGTGTTGCAGTGTCTTTTCCGAAAGGATTGTCAACTAATTGACACATCCTAGGCTCAGTCAACCACATACTGAGAAAAAGCAACGTGGAACGCATGTTTGAAACACGTTGTTCCAAAACCTGCTGGTTATGTTACATAGGCATAACCGGTCAAAACCAAAAGATGGTCCATGATTGCGCTCAAGCAATCCAACTACAACTATTGACCCCTGAACTTCATCACCTTCGCCATATTCGCCACATTCGATTTAGTAATCAATTCCCATGAGACGGTGTCCTTGGTGGCAGTCTGAATTTTGAAAAACAAACCTATTTTATAGATGGAGGATATTGTTTCGTTTTATCAGTAAAAAATATTGAAAATATGTCTACATTTCTCTCTATACTATACTAATACATATTATTATATTACATTTTATTATATACATAAACTTCTTTGATATATATTGTATAAGACTAAATATCTAATATTTAAATTAACCTAAATAAAAAATCTATATCACATATATATATATATATATTTCAAAGAATCAAAACAAAACTAAACATCAAAACGCTGAGAACGATGAACTAGGACCCATATATGACCCTTAATCGCTATAAATGACTCTTAACATAAATAATCCGTATAATATGACCCTAATTTATAATCCCCAAATAATCCCCAAAAGCCAATGCGTATTTTTTGTTCACAAAACCGTTTTCAAAAAAACACGTTTTCCGGCCCAATTCTTGAGGAACCGCACACCCTATTCGCTGGACGGAAGTACTGCTGCCTTCCAGGGCAGCAAGTGACGGAGGTGGATTTGTCTTTTTTTCTTAGCACCAAACAAACCACAAGCTTACATCCCACTATACTGGTTGATTTCATCAGGATCTTATCTACCTTTTGCGGCTAGTCTTTCACCCCCAGAAACTACGGTAAACCAACGGCGGTGGTTAACACTGCTACGCAACGAAAACCATAGTTGCAACTTTCAGGACCATAGTTTTCAACAACATGAAGAGTTGCCAGAAATAACCGGAAACCAAGTCTTGGGCAGAAAATGATCATATATTCCCCTGGAATTTACAAATATGTTTGGAAAAAAACATGTTTTGTCACATTTTGTTGGAGAAAAAAACAACAAAACCCCAAAATGCTCCTGGAGGGATGGGAAAATTTTACCGTTCGCCATTTCCCCCTTTGTTCATTTTTCGCCATTTTTCATCTGACCAGTTTGGCTTGGTAAATAATCCAGTCAGAACTGGGAACATCTGGAAACCCTACTTGGATGTCCATGGAAGTTAGTAACTACTTAGTAAGTGGGTTTATAACCTACTTAAGGGGCTTATAACCTACTTGTATAGGGGTTATAACCCAGTTACTAAGTACCATGGACATCCCAGTAAAACATAACTACCAAGGTTCGGGTCTCCCTTTCATCACCGGAATTTATGGGGGTGGTAAATTTTGGAAGGGTTTCGTTTCTTTACAGCGAACGACATGATCATGGAATCCGACTTGCTTGGTTTGGTGGTAGCCGACATGATCATGTCGGTGACCCCCCAAATCAAGAGAGTCGGCTCCCCTTGATCATGTCGTTCGCTGTAAACATCTTTTTAAAAAACCTTTATAAAAATATTCTTTATATTTAAAAACAAAAGATATTTAAAAACAAACAATTTTTGTATTCAAATCTTTTCTTTGTAACAAACATAAATGTTTGCCTATACTATACACACTTTTTCTTTTTCACAAAAATCTTTTTGTTTTTAAAATTAAACATATTTTTCAAAATCTTAGAAAAGATGTTAACAGCGAACGACATGATCATGGAGAGCCGACTCTCTTGATTTGGTGGTCTCCGACATGATCATGTCGGCTACCACCAAATCAAGCAAGTCGGATTCCATGATCATGTCGTTCGCTGTAAAGCCTAAACTTTAAAAATATTTTTTTAACTTGTATATTGTTTTTTTTAAATAGTGTACTTAAATCATATTGGTGAAATCTTTGGTAGTTTGCTTTTTTATCTTTCTTTTTGTCTTTGGTTTTGTTCCTAAAAAATTAAAGTGCATCATATAATTGTGATTTTGTTTGTATATATATATAAATATATTTGTTTATAAAGTTTTTAAAACAAATGTAAAACTATGATATAGGATATATATAGATGTTCTCCGATCCGATACATCCGACACATCCGATACAATCGACAAGTGCACTTGGCATTTGTTGGAACTCTTGTCCTTTGGGCAACGCTGGAGCCTCTAAGCACAAGCTGTATCGTAGGATCGTAGGACAACTTCTTTGGCTAAGTAGCATTAGGCCAGACATTCAGTTCGCTGTAAAGGAACTGTCACGTGGTTTGACTTCCCCGACTGAGGACCATCGTACGAAAATGAAGACCAAAGATCATTCCGCATTCCAAGCAGACGACTTTTGACATCGACACCTATGTGGACTCCGATTGGGCAGGTTGTGCTACTTCGAGAAGGAGCACTTCCGGCATGGCCTTGTACTTTCTCGGCGCTCTGATTACTTCTCAGAGTCGGACACAGGCTACAGTTGCACTCTCCAGCGGAGAGGCAGAACTTTACGCCATAGGACTTGGAGTGTCGGAAAGTTTGTTCATTAGGTCATTACTTCTTGAATCCCAACTTTCCAAAAATGTGAATATCCGAATCCACACCGACAGTACTGCAGGTAAGTCAATGGCTACTAGGTTTGGAACTTCCAAGAAGACGAAGCATGTTCAACTTCGATTTCTATTTGTCCAAGAACTTGTTGCTTCGGGTGTTGTTTCAATCAAGAAAGTGTCTGGTACTTCGAATCCCTCCGATGTGATGACAAAGTACATCACAAAGGAAGTATACAGAGACATCTCATGTCGCTTGGGATCACTTATCCCTTCGGCAGAGTTGCCTGACTTCGTACTGCACGTGTGTAGAAAATAGTTTCACACTTCATACGTACACGTATGTATGCACGTATTTTCCACAGCACTCCCCGTAATTGTTTAAACACTTCGGGTAGATAGCCATGGTACACTTCACTTCGTTTTGGTTTGGTTTTGTTGTGGTTTGGTCACTTCGTTTTTCTGGAACTTCAGGAAACTTCAGGATTGAACTTCAGGAACGTTGACGCCGAACTGCCGTGTTTTCACTTCAATGGTCGCGACCCCCTCACTTCGTTTTTTTTTCAGTTCACTGCCATGGAGTCATGGACTTTGAACTGACTGCATCATTTGGTTTTGGAAACTTCACACCGGATGCCAACTTTTCTTGGCAAATGTGATGAATTTCAACTTCGTTTTTACTGGTGAAACACCGGACGCCTTAACTGGCAAACTTCATTTCAGATGGACAGACGAAGGCTTCCATCTTTGACACCAGACTTCACGATCCTGCCGGACGAGCGGGTACGTTTGCTGGAAAGTGAACTTCAACAGTTGAGTGATACCACTCAGCCTCAGATTGAGGAACTTCAAACACTTCTGCAAGGAATCGAGCTTAGACTTCGACTTCTTGAAACCCATCTCCAACTTGCAGCAAGACCACCTATTTTTATTCAGAATCCAGCTCAGCAGAGGCTACTTCCTTTGGGCAACACTGGACTTCTGATTGCTTGGATAGGAGGCGTACTTCATTTGGTTTGGGGAATTCGAGACTTCATTGTGAGAAGAAGTCGATTACCACTTCGATACTTGAGAATTTTGTGGAGATCACTTTTCTTTTGGCATAGAACTTCTTGAAGATGAACTTCGCGAACAAGCCATGTGATAACTGCCTACTTCTGTACCAGTTGTCGTTTCAGGAATATTTTTCTACTCCTTTTGGAGTGGAAATACACTTCACAAGTTGTTGGATCCTGAACTTCCAATGAGCCGGAAGATCGAGATGATGTTTCCTTTACTTCTGTCAGCAGTGGAAAATTATCCAGAAGAACTTCGTTGGTCTGCATGGGGACGTATCTACACACCTGAAGAGCAGTATCTACTTCAGAACATCATTGAGATTCGTGTTCGTCGACTTCAGCAACATCTCAATGCCATTCCAAGATCACTGCAGCAGGACTTCTTGACAAGGTCGTACCTGTACTTCTGTGTGAGTATGTGCTATGTGACCTTCAATGAAGGACACTTCTATCCAATGGAGTTCGTTGAGGAGAGACACTTCTCACATTCTGTCTTCATGATTAACTTCTCAAAAATGGCCCTGCATCTCCGTGGTGGCGGCAGAGGCCCCTCAACCCAGCCATCTTGGAGCGTCCAGTCAGACTTGATAGCAAATATAATCCACCAAAACATGCTCAATGAGCAGCAACAACAACAACAACAACAACAACAACAACAACAACAACAACAACAACAACAACAACAACAACAACAACAACAACAACAACAACAACAACAACAACAACAACAACAACAACAACAACAACA
>DF239140.1:176012-197134 GCA_000507305.1 Breviolum minutum Mf 1.05b.01
CACCACAACAACCACCACCACCACCACAACAACAACAACAACAGCAACAACAACAGCAACCACCACAACAACCACCACCACCACCACAACAACACCAACAACAAGGGCAGCCAGAGTGCGGACGACGAACCGAGCTTTGACTTTTGAGACCCGGCCTTACTTTGATTTGGCAAGATGTTAAGACCGCCCACAAAAGCTAGGACGGACCTATTATCATTTTTATTATCCTGACCAGTTTTTTTCCTGGTTGTCTGTGGCCGATCGATACCGGCACTTGATATGTATGTTGTCACAAGTATGCTGCAAGATTGATTGTTATTGGTGTATGCATTTGGGATGCTACCCCTTTCCAGACTCACCTTGGGTGAAAGGTTACCGGTTAGCATCTTGATCCAAGGAAGAACCCAAGCTATACCCGGGGTTAAGCTGCCTCACAACCTGAAATCGCCAACATGTTCAGGTTTCCCTAAAATGGAGGTACTCAAAACCTTTGGATACGCAGTATGGATACCGCCTAAGGGAATCTCCGTCCTGCCCATAGGATCCATGGGACGATTGTATATTTACCTACATGAATGGCTGATGTTTATGGTTTTTTTTGTAGGCAAACACACCATGGATATGCATGGGATACTGGGTGGTGTTTTCAAATATTTGTTATTTTCACCCTGATTGATGGGGAAGATGAACCCATTTTGACGAGCATATTTTTCAGTTTGGGGTTAGTTCAACCACTAACTAGTAATTGAATAGATAATAGATTCCTATATATACCAGTTGGTAATTACTACATATATAATAGATCCTATATAATAGATCCATGTATTCTAGATAAGTATTACATATACCATGGGAATCCTATGGCTTGGTATATAGATATACCCACCGGGAATCTGAATCCCTCATGGGATTTTCACAGCCCCCAAAATTTTTGGGTCCGGTCAGGAAACGATTAAAAATATTTTTTTCAATTTGTATTTTAGCTTTCCTTTTTTAATATTGTATTTGAATCATATTGGTGAAATTTTTGGTAGTTTGCTTTTTCATCTTTCTTTTTGTCTTTGGTTTTGTTCATAATAAATTAAAGTGCATCATAATTGCGATATTCAAAATTTTATGAGATTTGAACAAAAAATGCAAAGCTAATGCAATGGCAAAAAAATGTTGTAAATTTTGGCTTTGGAGCGAACAAGATGATCAAGCCAGGTGCACGCAGCATGCCAGCATGCATGCATGAATCAGCATACAGCAACCCATGATGCACGAGCACTGCATGTCGAACAGTCGACATGGCAAAGGCAAGCAACAACACATGGGTGAATAGTGGCATGTGCAAAAGTAAAGGTATGGACACATGCAGGCGCGATGCACATAGGGCAGTACCCACCACTGCTTGCATGCGAAGGAGCAAGGAAACAACAATGCTATAAAAAGCTATAAGGACATGTTAAATTCATGAAGGTCACAGTGCGGGGCATGTATGATGGCACGTGCTTAGTGCTTGCTCGACCTTGCTCAAAACAAACAGCCTCAGCAACTTGAGCCACTAAGTTTCAACAAAAACACTTTAAAGGGAAACCCTATATAGCTTGTATATGCCCCTAAATGCGTGCACATACACGTTATTGATGTATGTATATCTCAATTCCTGTTTGTCATACATACATATGTATATTCAAAAAACCATTTATGTTTGCATATGTTGACAGCATGTGGAGGTATTCCGTTTTTCACAAAACCAGCAAGTGCCCAAAACCAAACTTCCACAGTATAGAGTCCAGAGGGTGGAATTATTNTTGCGATATTCAAAATTTTATGAGATTTGAACAAAAAATGCAAAGCTAATGCAATGGCAAAAAAAATGTTGTAAATTTTGGCTTTGGAGCGAACAAGATGATCAAGCCAGGTGCACGCAGCATGCCAGCATGCATGCATGAATCAGCATACAGCAACCCATGATGCACGAGCACTGCATGTCGAACAGTCGACATGGCAAAGGCAAGCAACAACACATGGGTGAATAGTGGCATGTGCAAAAGTAAAGGTATGGACACATGCAGGCGCGATGCACATAGGGCAGTACCCACCACTGCTTGCATGCGAAGGAGCAAGGAAACAACAATGCTATAAAAAGCTATAAGGACATGTTAAATTCATGAAGGTCACAGTGCGGGGCATGTATGATGGCACGTGCTTAGTGCTTGCTCGACCTTGCTCAAAACAAACAGCCTCAGCAACTTGAGCCACTAAGTTTCAACAAAAACACTTTAAAGGGAAACCCTATATAGCTTGTATATGCCCCTAAATGCGTGCACATACACGTTATTGATGTATGTATATCTCAATTCCTGTTTGTCATACATACATATGTATATTCAAAAAACCATTTATGTTTGCATATGTTGACAGCATGTGGAGGTATTCCGTTTTTCACAAAACCAGCAAGTGCCCAAAACCAAACTTCCACAGTATAGAGTCCAGAGGGTGGAATTATTTTGAACCATACCTTCCCCAATTTTTTGAAGGTTGAATTCAAAAAATGTTGGTTGTAATCTACTCGTAAGGATTTGTTTCGGTAGGGGGTTGTCACCATTATGATGTAAAAATGTTTCTACTTCGGAAATTTTACTGGGTCATGATTAGCCCACCTTCGATTTTGAAGATTCCCTTGGCCTTTGTGAAGCCATGGCGGCGCCATGTCTTTTTTTCTGCCATGTTGTTTGCGGTGTTTGGTTCGCGTTTGTCCTTTGGCTGCATGAACCCTGCAGCGTTGCAACCCCTTAAGCGCCAACTTTTTTGAAAACAACAGCTATATGAAATTCAACTGGATATATTCAAAAAAGGGGTTTCAAGACATTGGCGCTTTTCCACTAGCCATGAAACTTGTTAAGGCTACAAGGTACCGTTCCAAAGCCCTTTTCTGAACTGTGGCACCGTGACATTTTGTAGCTATACGTTTCAATCTACCCAAAAATTTCTCTTCCTCCCAGCAGTGGTAGATACGAGGATTTACCCTATCCAACCCTACATCCATGGCAACATGCCATAGATAGTGATGTTTAGGACGCATCTTAAAGGCCATAATTTCATTTTGCCAGCAATACGCAGCGAGCCATTCAGTGCTCCGCAAGTGTTGGTGGAGCAACTTCGAAATTTCCTGAGTCATTGACAAAATTTTTGGGATGATTGTCCTTTGAAAAAAAGAAACCCCAAAACCTAGGCTAACATATATACAGTGGAATTTGATTTCAATCCCATTGACCCAACAAAGGAGTTGCCCCAAAAATGTCCTAAATATAATTCGGGTTCTAGACCATCAAGATCACGTTGCTCCGTTTCAAAAATGGGGGCCTGTGGAGTCACGGTTTCCAGCATACCAAACAAGGTTTCTTCCTAAGGGCAGTCATGAAAAAAGATATGAATACATTCACTGGTAAGTCAAGGGGGCTTGCAGCTGTTGATAAACAAAACACTAAACCAATTGTATAATCTGGGAATTTCCTTTGGCATCCCCGACCGTAATCAGTTTATCCAGCAGTTCCTGCAGAACCAAACAAGTTGTTACCTAAAATAAATTCAAACATGTGGCGGCTGCCTCCGAACTACTCAAGATCAAGCCAGCGTGATCAATCATCTCCATGGCCTTTGCCAAGGAATGGGCGCAGACATGCATCACTTGAAGTACAGGATCATCCTGAGATGCTTGACCACTGCAGTTGGGGGTGTAGAGGATATGGAAAATACAAACCAGGACCTGGTAAGGTAAGTACTACCCCAAAGAATCAAAAAGACTTTTCAAAGTGAGCGTCAGAACCAGAAGTGAGTTTCCCCACCTTATAAGCTGTCCACCAAACCATGACTTTAACATGTTGGGCCTTGAACCGTGATCCAAGTTCGCAATAGTCATCTGCCCCAAAAGATCCACAATTTGAAACTGATAAGAGTCGTCGTGGCAAATATTTCCTGATGTTGGGGGAAACATTTGGGCCAGGAAGCTGTGTATGGGAGACACAAAAGGGATAGATCCAAAAACAAATGTTAAAACAAAGTTGATAAACGAAACTCACACGTTGGGAAAGGCTTCGAAAACTATCATTTGATTTTGGACCCATATAATATAATTGGATGATCATCCCATTTCGCCTGGTTGAAATTACCATAATAGATAAAATCTGGGCATATGTTTCAAGAACAATTTAAGTCTAGGCACTCAATGGTATGATCATCCAGAAACTGAAATTCTAGTACGCGAAGCTTTTTCCTCTTGCAATCTTGTTTCATCGCACAGCTGACATTCTTCAGAAAAAGCTCATCGGATTCCCCTGCTTCATAGTGGTATCCCCAAAGCTTCAAGATTTAAGCAGGAGGGTACATGGTTCTTTGCGATGCCTAGGAAAATCAAATGCATCAAGTCATACGGTAAGGTCTCAAATGACCACCCAGGAACTCTTGACCAAGGTGAAATATACCTGGTCTCCAGGATATATTGATCATGCCCCCTGCACGTTGCAGCATAGGGAGCATTCTTTGCTGTATTCTTATATGTCATCAGATGGTGTTGCAAAGTGAAAGGCTGGATAGCCCCACACCGATCGCACATCTTGCGACACTTATAGTTTTCCTTCAGCAAATGACACTGATATCGAGCCTTCAAGTCAGCTTTGAAAGCAATGTAAAGCAACCTGGCGATTTCGGAAAGAGAAGTATCAAATGGTCTGCAGTTGGAAGAGATGTCAAAACTCAGGTGTACATGTTTGTAAATCTAAAGATTAATTCTCTAGGTTATTCATATTGGACAAAGTTTTGGATATAAGATCAGGTGGTGGTTTTCCCAAAAAAAATTGCTCCTATTGAAGTCCGGGAAACTTATGACCAGCTGCAATCAGCCTTCCACCAACAGACTTCCTGTAAGTGCCATCCCCAAACTCTTCATTGTAAAACCCACGCGTAGGATATCTACCAGAAGCTGCATAATCCATAGACCAGGCAACAACATCCGCTATGGTTTTGTTGACATCCTTTCGTACCTCAAATTGTGACATCAAAAACCAATGCCTTGTGAAATTCAATCTTCGAGAAAACATACGCCAGAAACAAATTTGAAGCGCCATAGAAAATTCTATGGTAAGTGCCATCCACAAGAAATTAAAAACAATATGCGTAGTTGCCATAGGTTGCTTATATCGTACCACCCTTTGAAATAGAATCATGTTGGTGTCACTTACCATACAAAAAGGCTATCAAGTATCTTGGTCATCCTGCATTTGCCGTTCGGCAACAAGGAGAATAGGGAATCGACTGACCAAACAATTGTGCCCTCCGCTTGAAGCAAAAGCACTGCTCCAGTTCATAACCCAAAACTCGTCATCCCTAAACATTTCAGCGCCATCACCATGTAAGCAACATGGAATTGATTTTGCACATTCATCAGACTGCAGAGATTGAAGTACGTGATGATCTTTGAAAGCAGGCAAAGTTTTGAGGTGATTCCAAAACTCACTAATAGAGAAGCTGCTGTGATTGCCACACATCAAAGATTTGAACTTCAGGGTACGAATTGGGCATCAAAAAACAAATACGATAAAACAACTATCAGAAAGTACATATCGTAAACACATCAAAAAACAAAATGTTTCAACACCCATGACCTGTCCAGAACCATGAAGGGCCCCAAACACTTCGTGTGGCAACAGCACCGATGCTTCGCATGGCTGAGGATCCGTGTGGCCTGGAACCTGAGATGGTCACGCTTTGGAGGACTCTGGGCTCTAAGATGGGAGTGATGGCAGGTCAAACAATTTATTTCCGGAAAACATTCAGATTCGAAAAAACAGTAGATGAGAGGCTTCAAGGTTCAAGGTGATATTGTAGGGCTCTATCTTGATATTGAGGGCACCCTTCACCAATCTGTGAAAGTCACGTTCATCATTTTGGGGGCAAGATCCGTGAGCACCACAGTTTGCTAGCTTTTGCAAACCAGAAGAGCTGATAGCAAAATCTGATTCCACTACCCGAGCCAGTTCCGTAGCCGTACTGACATTGGTACTTCCTGTTCCAACAAGCTCTATAAGTTTGTTTAGAGTCTTTGTTCCACCACCAGTGCCAGCATCCAAACGTGGCCTCTTCTTTGATGAACCACCTGGCAAAGTTGCAAGGAGTGGAAGCAAAAGGTCAAGAACCAAGGTCGTAAATATGACTCAGTAATTTTTTGAACTGGTTGAATGCAATGTTGGATTCATCCAATATACAGGTGTCAAACTTATGGTGCATGGGATGCATGGACCATAAAAAGCATTCAAATAACTATCTCTTTCCATGTTACTTTTAGGATCCACTCTTCAATGATGTTTTCTAGTTCTCAGCTCAAAAAGTTGAAATGAATCTCAAACAACTGCATTCAGACAACGGTCTCTTTTCACTGTTGTTTTTCGGGCGAGCTCCAATCATCCAATCTGAGCATTACTCACGATTGATCAAAATTCCTACCATGTTGCTTATGTAGGGCAGCTAGGGATACCAAAACATCTCCACTTCTGGAGTTCACTTCTCGGCTTTGGCTTTTGACTTGGCCTTCCTGGACTTGCTGCCAGTAGTACCACTTCCTTTCAAAATACCATTGGCAGACGCCTCAGGGAGGCAAGGATGTTTTCAGATAGACTCATTTATCACCAAATTTGCTATTTGAACACATGGTTTCCAGGAGGGTGTGTTTAATCTTTGTGACCCCCAGAATGAATGTGTGAAACCAAATCTTCAAAACAATTTGAATCCCCAACCTCAGCTTTCTCATACCATGCGGACTTCTTTTCGATATCCTTCAAAATGCGGCGAATGGCTTTCTCATCTGGGGGGTCTTTCGATAGTAAGGACTTTAACTCCCCATAAACTTTCTCCAATTCCGTAGCATGTTGAAGAAGCTGTGTAGCAAGCTCCCCTGCAAACTCCAATCCAGTCATCTGAATTGACTTGGTGCGACACTTGCTCGCTTTGTCCAGGACAGAAGTCAAAGCATCTGTTGCCGTCCTTGCATCATGCGGCTATGCATCTTGGGTGTCTTTTGATACTTGGTGTGCAATGAGACTTCAAGAAAAGCCAGAAACGAATCTAGAAACAAGAATCTCTACAAGATTTTGATAGAGACTTCAGAGTACACTTAAAGGGAAACAATTGGTAACCAAAACGGCAACGAGCTATCATGGAAGAGAAGCAGTGATGATAATGATGGTGATGATGATGATGGTGATGATGATGATGATGATGATTGATGATTGATGATGGGTGATAATTGATGATGGTTGATGATGGTGATGATGATTACGATGGCATTGCTTCAAAAACCTGGTTAAGTAGTTTTGAAATTGGTATCATGTTTTTAATTCTGAGGGCCCTACTCTTTGATGGTCTTTGGCTCCACCGGTTCTGTAGTTTCAGTCTTCTCTTTCTTCTTTTTCTTTGACTTTGACACCTTTTCATCGTCCTGCAAGGCTTGCGTGATGGCTTGCTGGCCAGCTTGTGTATCTGCTTTCACCTGCGGAAGCGCTCCAGATTGCAAAGGGCCGCCATCTTCTGAAATCAAAGCAGCCACTTGTTCAGAATTCACCTTCTTGGTCCCTTCCAAGCTAAGCGTTTCGCCAGTGATATCATCAGACCTCACCATACGGCCTTCAGGCATGTAGATCCATGTTTCCTCCAGGGGCAGCTGGAAGTGGGGTAGTGAAGAGTTTAAGATTAATGGGTTTAGTCGACTCTTCAGGAAAGGATGGATAAGATAAGATGGATAAGATAAGATGGAAAGAATGGAAGTATAAAATAGAAGTGTGAACTTTGAGAATCATTTCTTACGCTCAACCCTCCGTGTGAAAGCATACAGTTGTTTTCTAGGTAAACCCCAGTCCAGCGGGTCTTCTGGGTAGTCTTCATCCTTGTAGTAAAGACCTGCGTCCATACGTCTCTTGATCAAATCTTCGTACCGCTCTTTTGAAAACCTTTCCTTCAAAACCTTCGGCTGCACTGCTGTCCACTGCTTTCGCGCAGTGTTGCGGTTTTCTTGGATCCTTTTCACTTGGCAAACGACACGATCCCACTCCTGGGAGTTGTCCCTCCACAAGTTGAAGAGTTCAGTCTTTTTTTCTTCAGGGCTTTCATGAAACTTCAGCTGGGTCTTTACGGATCTATCAAAACGATCCCACTCTTTCTTGTGGGTCATCCCTGGGCGAGTAAGGGGCTGCAGGCTTAGGAAGCATGATGCAGAGTGGGTCTTGTTGTTGTTCATGTTGATGTTGATGTTGATGTTGATGTTGATGTTGATGTTGTTGTTGTTGTTGTTGTTGTTGTTGTTGTTGTTGTTGTTGTTGTTGTTGTTTTTGAAAAGGATATCTCTATACTCCAAACTAGAGGAAGATCAAATTGGCAATGGTGGGTATGGGATGCTAAAAGGAAGGGCCGCTATGGTAATGGGAGCCTCCTAAACAATGCTGGCTAGTTGCTGTTCTTGGTAGTTCGATCCACTGCAACTGCCAGCTTCCCACCTTCATTCTCCTTCTTGCTAGTCTCTGGCACTGGCACTGTCTTGCTTTCCTTCTCCTGCTCCTCTTCCTCGATTTCATCATCCTGAACTTCTTCTTCAGATTCTTCGCCTTCAGCATCAACTTCATCACCAGTCAAAGCCTCAGCTTCCTGACCATTAGCCTCTACTCCTTCTTCCTCCTCTTCTTCTCCTCCTCCTTCACCCTCTTCTGAAGCTTCGCCTTTTGTCTCTTTCTCTTGCTGCTTCTCATCTTCTTCTGAGCTTTCTTCACTTTCCTCACTGGCCTGATCTTCGCTCTCCTCCTTAGAGCTTTCTGATTCCATCTCGTCAGCTACTGCATCCTTAACCTTATCTTGTTCCTGGGTCTTCTTTTCTATCTTAGCGAGTTCCTTGGCTGCCTTTGTTCCCCTGGTAGTTTTCAAGGAGTCCAACATCTCCATCATTCCTGCTCCATCCAACTCCGCTTGCAGTTCAGCCGCCTTAACTGCATCTGGGAGTGACTTCTGCAGCATCGCAAAGTGAACTTCTGCCTTCTCTTGCTTGGCTCTGTAGTCTGAAGAACTGGCAGTTGTGCTAACAGAGCCAGCTGGAGATTTCATCCTGTGTCGCGTTGTAGGTGGGGTTTTCGGCACCACCATTTTGTTCAACTCTGCAGCGATGGCCTTTCTCTTGTCTTCTCTCGCTTTTTCTTCCTCAGCTTTCTTTTTTCTTCCTCAGCTTTCTTTTTTTCTTCCTCAGCTTTCTTGGATCTTTCAGGCTTCTCAGACTTCGTAGTGACATCCTCTGGATGCTTCATCTTCCGCTTCTTCTCTGGAACTTTCGGTTCTTCAGCTTTCTCCTTCTTTTCTTTCTTTTCTTTCGCCTTGTTACCTTTGGGCTCATGTGCTTGGGAAGCTCTTTTCAGAACTTCAGTCCTCAGAGCCTCAAGTCTTTTCGCTTCCGCAGCCTTCCCCACCTTAGGTTCCACCTTAGATTCCACCTTCGAATCTTGAGGCTTTCGTAAAGCGGACTTACGGACTCCCTTGCCCTTCTCCAAAGACTTTTGTTTGGTTTTGGCCATTGGTAAAAATCGGGAAGAAGCAAAATGCCAAATCCTTGAAATCTGAAACGGCAATTGGTTGGAGGTAAGGACTTGAAATACAAATCGCACAAGTGGTTAACTATGACCTGCGGGTTTTTTAGTTAACGGCGGTTTCATAATTCGATGAAATTTCTTTGTTTTTTGACACCCCTACAAATCGCATGGTTTCGCTCCAACTCGCATAAAATTCTCTCCAAATCGCATGAGCCAAATGATAAGAAAAATGAAAAATATGAGTTCAGAAGTATTCACTCACCCCCCACACAGGTAAAGCCCTAGATGTCGCCTTGCTGTCTTGTTCGTCAACCTCTCTTCAGGCTAAAGCGAGCCATGATTCACCTCCAAAAGGGACGGTACNTTTATTTCTTTCCACCAAAACAGAAATTTCTTCAGACAAGAACTTTGGAATCCATAAGCTTTCTGAATTCACTTACTTTTGAACCTGCTAAGAATATCTAAGAATCATGTACACCCATGTAGAGCAGACCGGTGCCGCCCAAAGGGTGGCCCCCGGTTTCAGGTTGAGTACTTGATAGAGCATGTTAGAGAATCCCACGTCACTCATGATGTCTTGATCAGGCGAGAAGTTGATGTCCATTGGCACCGCGCTGCGGAGCAGGGGATGGCAATCCAAGAATATATACATATATTATAAATATAGATATATTTAATATCAAAACTCAGTGGGCACAGTAAATTCCAATAGAGATCATCCAATTTTGCCAAAGACATTGCTGGAGAAACTCATACACCGTTTCGGGTTGTTCAAAATATATTGATCGAAGTAAAACTACAGTGTTACAAGACTATGCTCTTGATCTAGGTATATAGACCTTAGGTCCTTGCAGGCCCCTTTCTACTTTCGACAGGTGTCACTTTATGGGGATACAAATGCAATGTCAACCTAAAACAGGTCCATGTCTAAAAGGACTCTTGGTTTGAACAACGTTTGGAAAACATTTGGCAATTCGGTCATTCCATTCACCACGTGTAATGGAGCACACGCCAGCAAAGAATTCCACATGATCTGTGGGCTCTGTCCACTTAAGGCTCGGGGTCGCAAAGATAAGACTGCACAAAGCCAACAAGACCTTTCAGGGTGTAGGATTCCCAATCAAACCCTTATCACGAGAATAGATTTCATTAGTACAAAGCATTGCTAAACCATTTGGCTTTGATTGCACTCCCCTAACAAAAAAACAAATGAATGGATCAAACCTCAAACAAATACTCATAGAGCCAATGGAACCTATCCTGCACCACATCGCGGGCACCTATGTGGGTTTAAAAATCTTATCTAAATAACAACTTTGTTTTTACAACCTTACTTTGTGTGGCGCAGGATATTTCCATCAACAATAGTTTTGAATAACCCACCGTGGGGGCTTTCATTGCCCGTAGGCCCGCATAGACGCATGTCCTTTGCCTTTGTTTCCATGTCACCGCTCTGCTTTGAGTGGTCTCCGCACTATAAGGCATCTTGGCATCGGATTCTTTCGCAATGCTGCGAGGCGCCCGCTTTAAACCCATGTTTAAAAGCTTCTAGGTATAGCTTCCTAGCAGCCTTGCAAACAAACCTTCACACCTGACTTTTTGAACCCTTCAGAGTTGCAGAGTTGGCGGAATGAGTTTCTGAGCACGAGAATCAAGAATGTAATTCTGTATTTTATGACTTCAAATCTTGAAACTCTTCACAGAGTCGTAGAAACCAACATTGTTCAAATTGACTCCCTTGATCTCACCCTCTTGCAGGCAGAAATCTGGTTGCACCTCGCGTCTTTACGAAGAGCAGTCACTCTGGTCACCTGCGTGGCGTGCGCATGTCTCTTCTGGTGGTAATAGTGAGAAGGAGGGATTAGGGTTCTGGTTATGTTTGGGAAACCTGGGAAACAGTGTTTGGGACACCCAAGTCACTCAGATCTTTAGCCTTTTTCAAATGGAATTGAACCTTTAGCTTTTTTCTGGAATTGCAAAAAGTCTTTGGGGGCTTCGCGGAAAGTTTAAAACACTTGAATTCCAACCCTCCAACAATCTGTGACCGTTTGGCACCTCTGGAAGATGGTGTCTAGGAAGCAGCCCCAATATGTCCTGGAAGAAAGGCTAGCATGTTATATGTAAAGTGCATCAGACCCTCCAAAAGTTCTTGAAGCTCAGATTGAATAAATCCAATCATTTGGAATCAAACATGTGGAGTCCAATTTCTTGAATCAAACATTTCAAAAGAATCATATCATTTGGAACCAATGAATCAAATATTTGAAATCAAACATTCGGCATCAGATATTTTGGAATCAAACATTTTGAATCAAACATTTCGATCCTAACATTTGGATTCGAACATGTGGAGTCAAACATTTGGACTCAAATATTTGGAACCAAGTTTTTGGAATAAAAAACTTCGTTTGAATCATTCAATGTTGGCAACTTTCACTCTCAGTCATCCTTGGTCAGCAAATAGGGATAAGCCTTCGCCGGTCCACGGATGCCATGGTGCAGATGTGTTTGTTTGATGTTCACTTAGACAAAGAATTCTACAATATGCTTTTGGAAATCACTTTGATTTGTAGATACCGCATTTTATGCATTTTTTGAGCTGCAAACCCCTTCAATTCCAAATCCATGTGGGTCCCCGTTTCCTAGCCTCGTAGAGCAAAGCTGGAGTCACGCTGGTTGGAAGCTTCCTGCGTGGGCACCGGGCAATGCTAAGGTATGTGGCTATTATTTCCTTTTACCTTGGACCTCACTCTGTTTCAGGACATTTTCCTGCTGCGCATCTTGTTGGGACATGTAGATTGAAGCCAGACCTAACTTTCATGGCAATTCATGAAAGGTTGTAGAAATATTCCCAGGGTCAGCTGCATGGAAGCTCTTTGAAACAGAACAACTTTTCTTGGGGTCTTGTTGTTATAAACCTGTTGAAACAACAATCTCGAACAATCAGCTAGGCCTGCTACAAAGTAAATTTGAAAACTACTTCAGGTAGTGTTGCACAAGGAAATAAGTTATCAGTTTACTTGACTTGTGTTTCTTCGACTTCCAGCTAAGCAGCCAACCCACCCACTAAGTTAGAGTCACTTCTGCATCAAGAAGTGTTCGCGAAAATAACCAGACGGGTGATTGATTGCATATGCAATTGCATCCTCTGGCAAACCCCAAAATTATATAGACGATAGATGTGAAAGAAACTCTGGAAGAGCCTCAAACCAATGGGCTGCTTCCTTGATAGCCTCCCATGCCCCCACTGGCCCACCATGCTTGGACCATGTCCATTGGCGGTTCTTGAGTGACACCTTGCCACCTTCATCGCCATCAGCAGGACCAATGCGCTTGAGGACATAGGCCTGGTTGCGAAGCAGGACTTCGACAGCCTCAGGGCAAAGGGAATGCCAATGGGAGAACTGAAAATATCGGTGCTCGAGATTTGAAAGTTTCAAACCTGAACTGAAAGCAGATTAGAGCACTTGTAAAAGTATTAAGCAGAAGCCACAATCCTTTAGGCAAAGAAAAAACATGCAAACTTAAAGCCAAAGAACACTTCCATTCCGCGATTTGATGGTGTACCCATGAGCCCCCTTGTTGTCGACATTCTGTGGCCAAGCTTCTTTAAAGATTATAGACAAGTCATAGCCGTTGAAAAATCCAGAGGCTCCATGACTGGCACTAGGTTTGGGGGGGGCCTTCGCTTTCTTCTTCCTTTCACCACTTTTGGCTGAGGGGGCACCACCTTCCAACTGGGAGTCCCGCGCTCGCTTCAAGCCTTTTGCCTTAAGTCAAGCGAGTTGCGAGAAGTAAAGTGTGCACCAAAGTATGAAACACTTGGGTGGAATTTCAAATGTTCATACTTGCTGCAAAATCTAGAATCTAGAAGTTCCAAGGGTGTAAAAACACAAAACTGAAAAATCATTTCATCATATTTCATCCATGGACCGTTTCGATACCAATAGGAGAAGGTGTGAAACCTTCCAAGGCTTCTGCAACTATAGCTGTAGAACGGGGTGGCGTTGAAAGAGTAGGAAGCCGTCCATCGCTTTCACCCATATACCCACCTTTCTTCTCCTCCTCCAAGAAAGCATCCTTTCGCGTGAGCTTGGCAAGCTTGGAGCCTGGCTCCATCTCTGCCTGGCAGGTTTCTTGTTTACTGCTATACTTACTACTTCTCGCTGTAGTGACTACTCTTCTTGCTACTGACTAATTCTACTACTTCCTGCCACTTGCTACTTACTATTACTTACTGCTTACTACTGTAGCTACTACTCACCACTAGTTTTGACCAGCTACTTACTACTACTTACACTTGCTGACCGCTTTCTATACTTTCTACTTGCTAGTTTATTAAATTTGCATCAGGCACCACTTGCTACTTCTTTTACTCGCAGGTTTGTTCTAGGAGATGAAACACCACAATGAAGCCAAAGGTTTAGATATTTTTCCATGGGTTGATTGCATGTCTGTGAAGTGACTGAAGTGTGTGAAAAAAAACTGATCTGTGGAATCTCTTTTGGGACAAATATGGACAAATCACTATTGGTATATCTCTGTGCTAAAACCTTAAGCTGCGTAAGCACTATTCGCATCAAACACAAACACTAACCCTTACAACATCAAAACATAGATGCCTCAGCTTCTCCAATTTTCGCTTGCGATACTCCTCTTCGAACTCGACCGAAGCAGAGTGTTTGCGTACCAAGTCTTGGTTGTGCACTGGGCTCAGTACCTGCATAGTCATTAAAATGGTTTGTAGACTCCTTCTTTACAAAGTATATATAAAGTATTGTTGAAAGGTTAGTATACTATGTTCATCATTCAACACATGGAAGCTCAGAATGTAGCCAAACAAAATCGTGATTTTAAACTTTTGCCAGTAAGCACCTTGTTTCCAAGTTCCTGATATCGCTTCAACCAGGAATCAAAGTAATCACGAGTAGATAACCAATTGCTCGAAGCTCCACTCGCAATGATCCATGTATGGAACCAGGTCGTAATTCCTTTGGGGCGGGACCAGGTTGCAAAGTTAGAGATAGTTAGATCTTAGGTTAAGAAGTAGGTCGGGCCACACAACTCCCAGTTAATCCAAACAAAAATGCATCGAAAAGAACATTATGAAAAAAACGAGGTTCTGCAAGATATCAGGATGTTTTTCTCCCAGGAATTGCATCAGGGCAACGCACATCTCAATCAACTCATGCCTTCGAAGGCTACCTTTCAAATCAGGCGGGGTCTGGAAAAGTTCTTCTTTCCACTCATTCTTGGTATCCTTCGGGCTCATCACTACAGACTCTGAACTACCATTTTCACTAGCCCCATCACCACCCCCAGGCGATGCAGGCGAAGCCACAGGTGAACCCCCATTCATCAGGGGAGGCATCTCATTTTCAGAGTCATCAAGTTCATCGCGCTCTTCAGGATTGCGCTCGCCTAGAACTAAAGTAGTAGCATCAGACCAACCACCCTCAGATCTCTCATCACCACCTTCATCTTCGATCGGGATTTCGGATCCCTCCTGACCCTCCTGTTCATCTTCCATCGCGTTGTCCTCCTCTTCCATCTCTGAACGCTCACCCTAGTTGCAGAGCGGGCGAGGAAAGGTAAATGTGTGAGGTGGCAGGTCAATCTCCAGTGTATACAATATCAAATTTGGTAATGTTTTGATAGAATTTTCCAAGTTTAAAGACAATATAGAGCTAGTCATTTCATCTTTAGCGTCACTCTCAAACAGTCTGCAAAACTATCGCCTCCAAGGTTTCCTGGAACGTGAAGGGGATGGCACCAGTAGGGCTTTGAGCTCGGAAATTCTGGGGTGGCTTCCATTGTCTGGGCCTGGAGCTCATGTTGGGGATATAATTTCAGAAACTCATTCTCTTTTTAAAATGCATGTACCAAAAAAACTTATGGAGGAAACCCCGGAAGTAGAAAACCTGCAAACAGAAAATGGCAATACTAACTTTTAGACCAAATGGCTACTTCTCCAAAGGCCACGTAATGCCCCCATCAAATTCTTGATCTTCTTTGCTTCTTCACACGCTAAATGTTGCTTGGTTTCGAATGGCTGCTGGGGCTTCAACAACTTTCCAAACCAAATCTTGTCAAGAAATAAAAAAAAACGTCTGTGATAAAGAAGCCTGATGGCACGCGATCTCTAAACCTTTCCACGAACGGTTTGACCCAAACATGGTTCAACACTATTTGCTCAGCTCTGGCTGTGCTCACAGTGTCCTCCAACTGAACTAGCGCTCCACCTCCCCAAGTGTCCTGGTTGATCAGCTGGGTCATTCCCAAAGGCAAGTTCTGCTTGAGAGTCACTGCCATCGGCTGGACGTCGGTGACACCCCATGCAACTTTCCCAGGTCCTAGGATGGTGGAAAAGAGAAATTGAACCTTAACAGGAACCAAGGAAATTGAATACAAGGCCTCTGCAAAGTGTTTTGAAACAGTCCCTTTTACATCACCCTAGGTCAAACAAACAACAAAACTTATGACAATTTGCGTCTAGGTACTAACGCTCCTCCATGGTGTCATAACTGAATGCAAAGGCTCTTCCATGGCTCTAGTTGCGTAAGTTAAGACTCGCATCCGCATCACACCCTCTTTAAGAAACCTCGACTGAAAAAATGGCGGTTCAAGCCAACACCGTGCGCAAAATGCATAAGACGGAAATTGTTCAAAGTGGAATTGTTTGTTTCCAAAATAATCTGCATTCTGCCCTTTGCTCCTAAGGCCTTGCCCTAGTTAAGGTTATCCTTAAAAAAACGTTGATAAGTTGTGGTGTGTTCCATTTTTCTTTTAGGGCCCATCATTCTACATTCATCAAACTGCGGTCTTGCAGAGCGGGGGGTGGAAATGCACCTGCTTGCAGGACAGCGCAGCTAGCGATCCATTGCCGCCAGCGAAAAAAACTGCCCAATCTATGGGTGGGAGAGGTGAAGATGAGTGAAATTCACACCAATGTAACTGGGGAAACATGTTTTTTTTAAAGACTTACTTTGCTAGATTAGTGCCCATGCGCTACGAGTTTTTAAACCAATATATTATTTTATTCGTAAATCTACTTGCATGTTTTGTTGACCTCGGGGATTGATGGAAATCTGTGTGTGTGTGTGTGCCTTACCACTTTGGAACCTATTTGCCGGAACCACCCTGAAAAAAACCAAACGGCTTCCAAGCGAAGCGATTGTTGCCAACTTCGTCACATCCCAGGTGGTTTTTGTTTGCGTATGCGGCAGTGGTGGGTAATGCCACATTCTTCGAAAAAAACATAAACACATTCGAAGTCTGAAACAAAGAAAGGCCCATATAGCCATAGCCCCACCAAAAAAACAGCATTGATACACTGCATGTTTCAATTTTCAAACCAACTATGCACCAAAAAAAAGGTATCTGATTTTTTTTCACAGCGCAAGGTGTGAATCACAAGCTGGCATGTGCCAAGCCTGTGATTCACAGTCACATGTGCACACAGTCACATTCAGGCAATGGTTTTAGAGCCACATGTGAGCCAGGCAATGACCATGTGGGTCAAGCAATGACCTTCACAGTCCTGCTGTGAGTCAGGCAAATGACATTTACAGTCATGATAATGACAGTCACAGCCACATGTGAGCCATACAGTGATGCAAACTTAGTCGCATGTGCCTCTCAAATACAGACAACAGCCTTCGGCAACATATGACATGGTAGCGATGTTACAAGCCAAAACATTGCACAAAGGACAACAATGGAGCCTCTAAGTGATCCTCTGGAGAGAGAAGTTCCTCCGAGTCAATCAACTTACGAAGTGCAACGGTTCCAGGAGTGGCCGCATGCCTACATTTCACCGTGTCAAGTTGCTCAAGCATCTTGTCAATGTAGGAAGTTGGCATAGGCATCTCAATGGAGTCCTCGCGACGGGTGATGCAACGTCCAAGAAAACTAATCGAAGTTCCTGGTTCAAGTACACCTTCCGATCTCAAGCACAACTGTTTCTGAAGTTCGGAGAACAAGAATTCAGTGGTTTTCTTGTCACCGAAAATTAACAAGTCGTCAACGTAGCACAACATGTAGCAACGTCGTTCCGGATGGAAGTACAAATTCGAATCAGATTTCAAGCGTTCAAACCCAAGGGATGCAGCGACACTTGCGAAGTGCTGCTGCCACATGCGAGGGGACTGCTTCAGTCCATACATTGCTTTCCGAAGTTTCCAAAGAACTCCACCGTTGGGGTAGTATTATTCAACCGGTGGAATCACAAAAACTTCGTCCGTGAGAAGTGCGTGAAGAAACGCCGTGCTGACGTCTCTGGCAAGTATGTGCCAACCATGTGCAACCGCCAAAGTCAACAGAAGTTTCAACGTGATAAGTGAAGGAGTGCTGGCATAAGTGTCGTCGGGATCGACTTCTTGGTCGTATCCGCGAACGCACACACGGCACTTAACGCCGTCGCCTTTTGCTCGCTTCACCCATTTTGTCGAAATGGCATAGTGAAGTTGATCGGGAGTACATTCGGTGATCAGCTTCTCCTCATAGACGTCGAAGTCCTTGATGGAAGTCATTTCCTTGTTCATTCCTGCAATCTCTTGCTCGCGGTCGAACTCGGTGTCGTACCAAAGTACGGGTTCTGCTGCGCGAAGTGCTTGAAGTTCTTCTTCTCGGTCAACATTGGGCTCGATTGGAACGTCAAGTCCACTCTTGGTAGAAATCGAAGCAACACAAGCACAAGTGACAGGAAGTGAATCCTCTTCAAACACGGCAGAAATCCGTTGAAGTTTCGTCTCGCTCCCTGGGACAGAATCAGGAGCTGAACGCTTCAAGTCGGATTGCGCCGGACCAACACGCTGAAACAAGTTCGGAGGCTCATCTTCTTGTGCCTCATCACCAAGTTCGTCGGAAGTTCTTTTCAAGCCACGCTGTGACGAATCAACTGCTGAAGTTCCGTCCGTCTGCTGAACGGGCAACGGTGGAAGTCCTTGAGCTTCCGGTGCTTGAGGAAGTACGAGAACGTCAGTGTCCTCGCCTCGACCTTTAGGATCCCAAGGTTTCGCTTGGAAGTCCTTCAACAATTGCTTGTCAACTTGTTCGGAAACCGGAAGTCTGCGAATGCTCCTTGTTTTGAACACTCCAGAAGTGGTTCCGACAACATGCATGTCAGCGGAAGTGCCTCTTCCCAGCCACAAACCAGGGACCCATGAAGGATCGGCTTTGGGCTGCTTTCCGCGAAGTCTACACAACACAACCTTACCAAACTTGCAAAGTGCCGAAGT
Organism: Breviolum minutum Mf 1.05b.01; assembly: GCA_000507305.1. Taxonomy (NCBI): domain Eukaryota; class Dinophyceae; order Suessiales; family Symbiodiniaceae; genus Breviolum; species Breviolum minutum. The sequence goes on from DF239140.1 coordinate 194,854, forward strand.
ATAGCGTTTGCTCCAACGACGTTCAAAAGGAGTCAAGCCATCGGATCGGATTGCAAAGTTGTTCAACAAGAATTGCGCATGTTTCACAAGCCAAGTAAAGACAGGAGAAGTGATCGGAACAAGTGTGCCGTACCGATCAGCAAGGTCCTGTCGAAGTGTTCTTACGTGTGCGTAGAGAAGTTGCTGGCTGTTGCCAACCGCTCCCTGCGCTTGTTTCCATTCAGTGGGACTTTTGCGAAGTGCAAGTCCTCCAAGTTCGGAAGTCACAGTCTCTGCAAGTGCAACAAGTGACGGCTCAGGATCAGCCTGCAAGACACCAAAAGTCCGTCCAGTTTCAAGTATGAACCGACGAAGTTCACCTTCGGCGTACACAGAACGTCCTTTGTTGGGGACGACACAAGCAAGCGCAAGTCCGGACATCACATCACGAACGTTGAGAATCGTGATGGATCCTTCAACTTTCAGTGAAGAAGCTGTAGTCGCACTGAAGTACGGGTTGCTTCAGTCGAACTTTCTTCGAATGATCCTGTCGTGACTTACACATGACACAAGTTTTGCACCAGCTGCGGAACGGCAAGTGAGTCAACTCGTGCTCGGCTCGTTCCTGTGCAGTTGGTTCCTTCGGAACATGAAGTGAACGTGGTGCTTGTGCGGACGTGTCAATGTCAACCTCAGGAAGTGGAGGAGGATCATAGACGTCCTTTTCACTCAAGTCAAACAACGTGAGTCCTGTGAAGGGCTCAAACACCTCAAGTGTGTCAACAGTCCAAGTGTCATGCTTCCAAATGTTTCCAACAGAAGTGACGCACAAAGTCATTCTTTGTGAACCCAAGTTTTCAAGTGATGGACCACCAATCAAGTCAAGTTCTCTTGGAGTGAACAAAGTGGTACGAGGTTCATAGTGGAACCTCAACAAAAACAATGGACACTTTAACCAAAAGTCATGTGTGTACGGAAGTCCTGTGGTTGGGTCTGGTTGCTCCCAATATCGAAGAAGTATTTCTTTCACTTGGTCGATATTGTCACCAGCAACAGCAAGTTCTTCAAGAAGTTGTCTTGATGGATTCACAGGATGACTTTCAAACATGGCTGAATCAGAAGTTGGTTTCTGATCAGCTGAAGTTGAAGTCACTCTTGAAGACTTCGTCTTCGACAAATCCTGAACAACTGGAAGTGTCGATTGTTTGCCTTCAAGTCTTCTGCCAGTTGGGACTGAGATCAAAGTGAACTCAGTTCTTCCTTTCCAAAACTTGTCAAGCGCACGCTTTGGATCATCTGAAGTTCTCCAATCATCTTCAATGACCTGTTCACTCTTATCTTCAAAAGTCACAAATGTCTTTCGAAGTTGTGCAATCTTGTCAAGCTCAACTGGTCTATCTGAAGTTCCTTCAGGTGTGAACAAGTTCTTTCTTTGGCGTTTGTGATACCTAACGAGCACATTTCTGGAAGTATCGAAGTACCATCTATCAGCATGATAGTAAATGGGCTTGAAACCAGAAGTTGGTGCAACAAGATCTTTCGGGGTTTTCTCATTTGAAGTTGGTTCAACATTCTTTGGTTTGAACTTTTCATGGAAAGTCACACAAACAGGCTCGAAGTCAACAGAATCAAAAACTTGAAGTGATGGTTTCATAAAAAGAAGGGAACCATGACGATGAAGTGGAATCTTACTGCCGCAAGGAGATTTCAAAATCATTTCATCTGAAGAGAGTTCAACCTGGTATCCTTGATTCGGAAGTCTTCCTACTGAAACCAATGGGTATTCAATGTCAGTGACATAGAAGTGCAAGTAAAAGTCACAACTACCTGAAGTCATTCCAACAAGTTTCCTACCATAGATTTTCAGTGGTTGACCTGTCACGCTACGAAGTGGGGGCTTTGTTCCAGTAATTGGAAGAAGTGGCCATTCTGGAGCAAAGTTCTTGGGACAGCAGTTGGCTGCTGCTCCACTGTCAAAAAGAATCCATGAAGTATCAACTGATGATGCAACTGTCAAGTGTTGATCAATGAAAGTATCTTCAAAGTCAGGAAGTTTGACATGATTCAATCCAACAGTTTGCAAAGTCTCGAAGTGAACACTTTCATTCAACGAGTACTGAGAAGTTGGGTTCAAGTTGGAACAACCTTGATCAGGGGAAGTAACAACTGGTCCAACAAGTACAGAATTGCCAACACCAAAAGTACCTAAGGTAATGGCTGCCATCAACAAAGATTTACTCCTAGAAGTATTTCCTCGTGGGCTTGAAGTTCTCTCAATTCCTGGTGGAGGTCCTGAAGTCAC
>DF239140.1:203483-240376 GCA_000507305.1 Breviolum minutum Mf 1.05b.01
GTGGTGGTTGCTGTTGTTGCTGTTGTGGTGGTGGTGGTGGTGGTGGTGGTGGTTGTTGTTGTGGTTCTGGTTGCGGTGGTTGTTGTTGTTGTTGTTGTTGTGATGATTGTGATGATTGTGATGATTGTGATTGTTGTGAGTGTTGTTGTTGTTGTTGTTGTCGTTGTTGTTGTCGTTGTTGTTCATTGCGCATGGTTTGGTCGATTAGATTTTGTATCAAGTCTGACTCGACGCCCCAAGATGGCTGGGTTGAGGGGCCTCTGCTGCCTCCTCCACGGAGATTCGCCGCCATCTTGAGCGTGGCCTGATTCTTGATCTTGTAATCCGAGAGGGTGCGGTTATCCTCAACCTGCTTGCCTGCAAAGATCAGCCTCTGCTGATCCGGTGGGATGCCCTGCTTGTTTTGGATCTTGGCCTTGACGTTGTCAATGGTGTCGCTGGCCTTGACATCGAGCGTGATGGTCTTGCCAGTCAGGGTCTTCACCAAGATCTGCCAGTCCTTCAGCGACACTAACGTCAGAAATGATATGAAGGACTGCTACCACCGTGAATATGACTGACAACACACAGGGTAAATGTCCTATCGAGGTGGTTTGGATTGGAGTTTCATGGGAAAGGAAGGAAAACGAGGCCAGGTACAACAACAACATTGAAAACCAACCCCCATTTTGCCACTGCTAGAAGTTGCTTGCTGTCTTGTTGAAGGAGGAATAGTGAGTACTGAATCCATCAACCCCCTGTATAAAGCTTCCATACAGATTTTGAACCCATCCCTAGTTGACGCGTGTCTCGAACAAAGCTGGAAAAGTGACAGATTTGCTTCTCCCTGCTTGTGGCTAGTAAACGATATATCAATTTAGCTGTCATCATCTCTCCCGCTTGTCGATGGCATCTTCAGATCCATGAACCCTCGTTTGTTGCTCGTAGATAGGGACTCTAGTACAACAACTAAGCAACCAAGTTGATACTGTAATCATCCCTGAAATATCCAATGCTTTTGGATTAGAACCAAGCAAAATCTGAAATCAACCATTTTCAGCAGCTTTTAACTCAAAGGAATCCATTCTTAATGAAGTGCGACCCCAAACTACTCTCATCCTCTCACAGAACCAAAATTGGACGGTCCAATGGCCCAAAAGGCGCTTACACCCAATAACTGGGGTGTATGTTGTCATGGCTTGGAGTGGGCGGAGTGGGGACCATGAAATTGTCATTTCAGATCAAAAATCTATTGCTTACATAGCAATTCTGCGAGTTTGTGACCTTTTTGGGGGCTCTTGAGTTGAAAACGTGACCCGAACTCCAAGGTTGGTGGAAATTGACCCCCGCCTTTTCGTAGGGATCTGTTTCTTTTTTTTTAACGAAGAAAAACATGCACGAAATGCATGCCATGTTCACATCCCCTTTTTCAACAAGGAAATGTCCTTTTCCCCAAAATCATCGCTGTTTTTGGCATTTATGTTGAACAGAAAACTGCTACAAAAAAATGCTGATCTTGGAGAAGCTGATCGGTGTTTTGGCTAAATGCGTTTCATCCCCCAAGCTGCCTCCACCATGACACCAAAACTGACACAAAACTTCAGCTTCCTACAGGTTGTTGTTCAATCCCGGAACTTCGTCTGTTTGAAGCACCAAGCTACACCTTGCTGCACGTCGGGTGTGCGGCTCCCTGCGATTCCATAGTCGAACTTCAGATTGTAGCCCAAAGTCTCCTGGCAAAATATCATGTGACTCCGATGTCGAAAAATTTTGAGTTGACAAAAAGTTGGAGGGATTTGCCTTAAGATTACTGGATGGTACATCAAACACGTGCCCTAAAACGCATCCTACGAAAAGCCTGGCAAAATCCGTGGAAGTCAAAAGAGAGCCGTTTGGCTGTGGGAGGTGTTGATCTTGAACATCTGTCCAAAATATTGGAAACTGGAGTCAACTAATATTGAACTATAACATCCCCCAGTTTTGATACTTCAAGGGTCGATTTTTGACTGTCATGTCTACCGGACTTCAACTCCTTGGAAAATATCGCAAATTTGTCTTCCCATCTTTTGACGGCAACTGGAACTAACTCCGTTTTTCAAAGCGTTCATTGAGTTGATGGATTCCCTTAAATGGACGGTTTTAACCTATACAGTAACTCAATTTACTAGTTACTAGCTATATATAGTTACTATATGGTTACAAGCCATGAGCCCGGCTTCTGTAGATTTCAACAACCAAAAAAAGGACCGAGGAAACGGGCTCCAAACGCCCTTGAGCCATTGAGCCAAATGGGTCGCCTTTTAAGGCAAAATGGGTACATACATGGAATGAATGACTTCATCTGTACAAATTTTGCCCGCTTCGGGTCGGTAACATTCGACCCAAAGCTCACCTTCCGAAATGCGTGGCAGCATGATCTCCTCAGGACTGGTGGACAGCGCGAGGGCGTCCGATGGAGTAGTAGAGGTCATTGGAACGATCTCCTCCAAGTCGTGGCCTTGCAGGATGTCGAAGCCGGATGTTGACATAAGCTTCATATGGCTTCATGTAATCATCTATGAACCTACCAACATACCACCATGAGAAAAGTTTAAACAAACAAGACCTTCCCAAGAGCCAACAAAAAAACCGCTGCGAAGGTTGGGGAAAATGACTTAAGGAACTTCATGGTGGGAAGTTCACGCGAACGGTCAGGTCGAGGTTCCCACCTGGTATCCGATGAAGATTCTCCACCTCTCGAGACGCATCGGCGATTGTGGAATCAAGATCCTGAAACTCCTGGCAGCCACAGGAGTTGCACTTGTCCGAAAACGACCTGATGAGACCTTGAGATCCCACTCCAGCACTCCGCCACACTTTAGCAGAAACGGTTGAGTTGAAACAAATTGACTCACATTGACTCACTCAAAAACTCACCTGGCAATTTCACCTGATATGATATAGATTGGAAAAACACCAGTGCATCAGCATGGAAAGGGCCGCTGTGAGCGCCAATGATTGAGAGGAGAGAGTCGAGTCATGGACAGAAACAAGACAACAAGTAGATACATTATGATACATTACCCTCCCTGAAAGTAACATAGCACCTGAAAATAGACCCCTGGAAAAGGAAATTCTTTTTGGAAACCACCATTTTCAGGTGCTATGTTAGTTTTAGGGAGTGTAATGAACATTGCATGACATAATCTCTGCATCTAAGCCACCAAACATGTGTTACACTTGCAGGTCTGCACTTCATCTGAAAACTAGCATGCAACGTGAGACTCCCTTACACCATTAAAAAACTATCTACAAAACCACCAATTTGGTGTAACGTTTTGTCACACCATTTCAAGGGCTGCCTTGTAGCCAGCCAACCTTTCCCAGCTACCCATTTCGAGGACCTTCGGTGAAGGTGCCACCTCATCCACGGAGCAAATGGGCAGCCAACAAAATGAATGCCTTGAGAATGGGCACCAGTGGATCAGGTGGACCAGGAAATTCCCCACGGAAAACGACGACCAGTCGTTTTTTGTTGGGTCAAAATGGACTCTCCCATGTTCCTGTTGATTAGTAAAGGATGGGAAAGTGTTTCAGTCGAAACGAAAACAATTGTTTAAATGTGAACCACGGAAGCAGTGTTGTTCACACGATGGCGAACACATGTTTTTCGGTTTTGAGATGCACTTAACATGGGTGCCGTTCATAGAATTTCATCGAGTATATTTTTACAAGTAGCGAATAATCATATCAAACCCACACGAAGTGCATGTTTCCAGGTCTTGCACATGAAAACATGGGTTTTTACAAACATGTGTCACCATAATTGCATATAGTATGCGTCTAGTAATAGATACATACATACATATATATATATATATGTATATGTATATATGTATTTAAAGATTTATATATTATATATATATATATGAACATGAAGATCTATATAATAATTTCTATATGTATTGACATATAATTACAAACTATCTCTCTATTGGCATCTTTCTGTTTGTATCATGCAGCTGGAAATTTTTGATTGGAGGATGTTTCCTCTCCCAGTCACCCTGTTCATCCCCAAATCGCCTTGGTTGGGGATCATCTGGCACTGGATCATTCACACCCTGGCAGCGCAGTGCTTCTTGGTTTGCACAAGGTAAACGGCTTGTCATGGCACTTACGTTGATGAGAAGGGATAATACGGTGGATGTCAATAGTAATTTCAGATAATTGGACCGTATCCAAATGCTGTTTGAATTGAAGTTATACCTTGACATGGAAACTCAAAGTCACTCAGCCGTTTCCAAGGATGTTCATCGGCACTTTTTGAGCGTTGCATTCATCCTCAAGCTGCTACCTACCTTTTTCAACATGAAAGCATGCTCCATCTGTATCTCTGTAGATACTTAAATACAAGGAGCGACATATAGTGAAAAAAGTATGTGTACATCATACTACATAATCAGGCAACACCATTATGCAAGCTGGAACGGCCGGCCCAGAAATTTGTTTTTTTTTGCCCCAACTGACACCATCCCAAAAATGATTCCCCGGCAATCTCACATATAATAATATAACAGGAAACTGGACCGGTTGTAGATGCATTTCCTATAGATAAAACAGGGGTGATTTCCCTTGTGAAAGCATCTCAGATTGCGGGAGTCTCAAGCCCTCCACGCTTGTAGGCCTCCAGGAGTGCCTTGCTCCTGTTGCTATGACTCAATGGTCCTGTGGACAACGTCCGCGTTGCGGATCTTCCACTATCCTCTGTGGCACAACCTTGGGGCTGGGGCGGGTGTTGTTTTGTTTCAAGTTGTTTCAATATCAGTCAAGAGTTGGCTAAAGAGATGAGCTACTGATGCGTCAACAAATTGTTGCAATACAACAACAATCATCATGTGCAAAAAAAAAACGTGAGATATTAAGCATTATCAAATAATAAGTTGAAGATGTTTAGAGACTTGGTGTGATTGCATGATATTGCATGCCATTTTTAGTTATGACAAGGCCTGGAACCTTGACTTTGCTACAACTTTTGCGCCCGTGTCCACTAGTTTGGCTTGCAACCATCGCAGGTCATGGTTCTGACCCAGAAAAGCCTATTGGAAGATGGAAAAATTGAGAACAATGGTTTGCAATGGGGTTGCCATGCGGCCTGTACCAATCCTCCAGTCTGTGGAGCTGTGCTCATCTTAGAGTACATGAGAAAGGACTGGTGCTTTGTATGGTTGAAAGACTTGAACAAACACTGAATAGATCTGAATAGTAAATGAGTTTCAAGAAAGAAGCAGAAGCCGCACGTCCCTTGACTTCATGCGGGGTGCACATGCAACTCTTTATAAGATATATAAATTATAATTACACTGTATTCATATGACATCTCCTAACTCAATCACTTACAGTAAATCACTTCAATCCGACCTGCTTTGGACTTCAGCATTTTGTCTGGAATTCACTAAAACCGATCATCTTCAAGTTGATGCAGAACAAAGTTTCCAGGCCCATTGTTTTTCGTATTCGTATTTCATTCCTCAGATCCACCCGCTGTTCACGATGAGCAACTCACAATGGTTTGCTCAATCCTCGGTGCCAGATTGAAACAAAGTCATTGTGGAAGGATTTCTGTTGATATGAAAGGGTCACAGAGTCATGGGTCATCTGCTCCAAATGTTCAATGTACACTGTGAAGTGATATTTTGTGCTCCCGTGCGTTTGACCAAACAAACAATACTTAATAACCTAGCTGATACAAGCACAAGACTACTTCTAATCCCATTCCAACTTGAAAAGAGTCTCGTGTCATCCCAAACAAGGATGCCAAAAAAGAAAACACAACTGGGCAGGAAAGAGCTCGCCTTGAACTGCAGCAACCCACTGGTGAACTCTTTTCAACACCGAACTGTTGCTTGAATGTTCCCTTTTTTGCAGTGCCCTTCAAAAACATCATAGGTTGGAATGACCCATCCTTCACCACCCCCATTGCCGTTGCCAAGGTGCTCCAGGTGGAATCGCGCCAGGTTGCTCTTCAGCATCTGAGTGGAGCGACCTTATGGAGGAATCGATGGTGCCGAGGTGTCATCGATTGGTCTCACCGTGGTAAGTAGCATGTCATCTAAATTGCATATAGATATCTAAAGAATATATATATATATACCTAAATCGAATACGGATGTATGTACCCTTATTTCATTCCGCCAAGATTTATATATATATATAATATCTATGTAAGGCAAAAACTGTACATGATGTGTACACGGCCACTTGGGTAATTGCATAGCAACTTTCTGTGTCCAAAACCATAAGACTCAATTGAGAAAATGAATTAGAATGACATATCCAAAACTAGGAAAATGTCGCAATGTGTTTGTCAGGACTGATCCCGAAATCTTACCCTTTTCAGATGCATGTGGGCATTTCTGAAGACATAGTATCCATCTGTATTCTACTTACAGTATGCTTTCAATCGGGCAAATGTTGCGGCCAAGCTGCTGATTTTTCCAGTCAGCAGCTCATCATGAGACCAGGTCTGCAAATGTTGATCCAGGATCTCGACCAGAGCATCGATGCTCTGAGAAACCCCACCTGATTGAAAAAAAAGCTGAGTCAATGAGGCCGTTTGAAACAGAAACTATGAATACTATGAGGCACCAATCTACCAATTGTCAGGCACCAGGGCACCTGGTACCTCCAAAAAAGATTCAACTTGGAAAGCTGCCTATCCATCACCGACACCACGCACCCCCAGCGCCTACAAAGGTCAAGATTGGAGCTCGCTTCGGTGTGGTCATTTCCGTGAATGCCTGTGGCAAGCTGAGTGAAAGTATTGCCATACAGGAAATCCATCCATTTACACATCTACGACGATGTTACTCAAGAGGTACGTTTTAGGTGAAATCCAATTTCTTCAAACAAAATAGATTTCATCCCGGTCAATTTTCACCAACCATCCCCAACCCATTTTTCAGAAGCCAACCAGCAATGAGGCGAATCCCTTGGTGGTCGGGGTGACCTCCTTGAGCCTCCAAAAAACTCCCCGCAAAATCCTTGTTTTCCCGAAACTGGCTCCTCGGTGACGATAGCTGCCACGATTAAACCTCGGTTGGAAAAAAATGGCCAACACGGAATCCCTCAACATGAGACCCCAGTTTTTTCATTGTTTCATACCTTCAATGCGTCTCAAGACCCCGAAAGGACTGGAAAAAAACACGGAACAATTGGGATCAGTTCACTATTGGTTCGTTCAAACTTTTGTCGAAGTATCTGGAACTGACCAGTTCCTCACAAAAAAATATCAACTCCGACTCCAACCTTTTGAAAAAGTGAGATCAAAAAAAAACGATTTTTTCACAAGATCATCACCACTCATGAAGCATGAAGCTTTAAGCCTCCATTTGCGCACTTCATTCACCAGGGCAAGAAATAATTGAAGTTTTTTATGATTCCGGGCACTTATGCAGATGTTGGTGAGTAGGAGGCCGAGTAGTGTGTTACCGTTTGAAGCAATCTAGTTTGGCAAAAACTGAAGGTTTGAAAACCTGGGTGTTCAACAATCAAGCGAACATATTTCACCCAATGTCTGCACGTCTCAGAGCAAAGTCGCAAAAAAAACCAAGGCACTGAGCACAACGCGGCGCATTGCCAGCACCATCGCCAGCACCATCAGTCCGAGAGACAAGCGGGGAAGCGCACTGTACTCTTGTGAAGCACAAATGCTCAAAACAAGCATGTGGGCGATTTTGGGAAGACCTGTCAATCTTCGACCCCCAAGCTGAAAAAAAATGGGCCGGACAGTGGGTTGAGGTCATGATTGAACTTTCACCATTCCGCAATTTTCATCAATTTTCAAGTTTCACGAGCTCGCTCAAGGTCCAAACAACTCATGCCTCCAAAAGCATTGGAAATGATCCCCCCAAAATGTGGTGGCATTTAATGACCCTTGAAGAACCTCACCATGGATCGGGTTGTGGGACCCGTTCCAAATGGCCCAAATGGCTCATAGATGGGGGGTGGTCCTAACCACTGGAACAAGTCCTGGGATGATCCTCCAAGATTGTGTCATGGGAACCTAAGGGTACAACAAAATGCCACGTAAAACCCCCAGGAAGGCCTCTCATTTTTGAGGATCTATGTTAACTTGGCAGTGCACCTTAGATTAGCCTTGTTTCCTAAACGCTCCTTTGAGTCTATAGAGTGGGATTTTATGACATGTATATAACCCACTAAAAGTTTCACTTTCAAGTCCCGGGGACCCAAGTGTGTTGCCATCTTAAACTTCCGCGCGGTTTTTTCCACCTTTTGAAGCCAGGCCTTTCTTCCTGCTTTTATTCAACAGAAGGATCAACGTGGTGCTGATCAGACGCTGCGCTTGTTACTCGGGGTCTTACAAAAATGTCCATTGTTTGCTCCAAGTGTTGGCTTCCCATTTAGCATCTGCAATGCCTCGCATTCATCATATCAAAGGATTTTAGATAATATATACCCTGGATCCATCAGAAACTGAATGGGACCTGCCCAACGGACCCCTAGGTAAGGTGCTAGAGCTCTTAGATAGTCTCGTTTCGGGGCCCATTCGGTGGGTCCTGTTCGGGATTTCTTGGAATGGAAGTTTAAGACCAAACAAAGAATGGTCTTTAGGAAATGTTTTTTTGAGGATGATCCATGTACAGGAAAGGATTCCCCTACTACTAGACTTGTGCAAAGTTTGGTCCAAATGGACTTTCTGTGCCAATCGTTACGATGTTTTTGGTTCACAGAAAGGCCCTTGTTTCTCCCTTGGTGAATTTTTCATACAACATTTTTGATCTTGATCATTTGCCTAAACCCTGGTTCTAAGAGTGGGAAAATCTATAATCTTCACTTATTTTTCGTAGGGGACCCTTTATTATTATGGATAGCTTGGCCAGCCTTTTCAAAGGGAAACCAATGGTCTTCATTAGCCCGAAAAATAAGGCCGGCCTTATTTCTGGCAGGGAGGTGACTGGTCATGAAATCCACTGTGACTTAGTTCCAAGAAATCTCCAACAGGACCCACTGAAGGGACCCCTAAACCTGAGTATCTAATAATTCGATCGCAACTTACTTAGGGGGTCCACTGGGAAGGTCCGATTCAGATTTTTGATGGATTAATCAATTTGGGCAGGACCCAGCTGTGTTGATGAAGTTTTTGAAGCAAAAAAGCGAGCTGACTTTGCTCAACTGAACATGGGAATTTGAGGGTATCTATCCCCTCAATGCCAACCCTCCGGAAATACTGTATGTGAGTGGAAGGTGGCAGCAGGCTGTGATTTTTTGAAGAGAAGAAAACTTTCAAGAAATGGTTTTCATTGTTTTTTCCATAGGGGGTTAGTTCAAGTTCGACCCTATTTTATGGAAAGAGTTCTCCTGATTTTTGTTGAAGGGATTCTGTAGGCAAGCCGAAGGATACTTCCAGGAAAACTATCTAACCCTGACACAGTTGCTACTAGGATGTCCCAGGAAGTTAATAAAAAAGTTTGCAAGTGGGTTTTAGCCCCAATATATACATACATATATATATATATACTGCCTGTTTATAACTAGGGTATACAGTATATACCCCATTTACAAACCATTCACAAACTTCCTGGGACATCCTAGTACGTGGCGTATTGCTGAAAAAAAACACGTTGTCAAAAACTTAGCCGGCCCAACCACTAAATGGCCCTATACATGGACTAACTGGGCTATTTTAGATGTCCCAGGAAGTTTTTAAAAAATGGCTAGTATGTGGGTGATAATCCCAATATATTCCATTTATAGGTAGGTTACAACCCATTTACTAACCATTGATCCTAACTTCCTGGGACATCCAAGTATTAACCCCGCCCAAGATGGCCCATCAGACGAAGGGAAAAGGCTGTAATTCAAGTTAAGGATTTATAATAAATTGCCCAGATTCATGAAAAATGTCAGGTACCTAAAATGGAGGTATTCACAAAATGTAAGATGGATACGGCTTATGTAAGGGAGATCCCACTCCCATTCCCAAAACAGCCAAGATACAGTACCTCCATTTTAGGTACCTGAAATGGTTGGTGAAAATGGGTCTCTAAAAAAGGGTATAGCCTTCGCCACGTCCCTACCAAGAAATAGCCGGCCTAGGAGGTTATAAACCATCTCCCTTAAGAATCCATTCGTAATTCGTAAGGCTGGCTATTTCCTGAAGGAAACATGGCATTGGGGATGAAAAATCATCTTACGCAAACAGGTGAAAGTACCAAGATCCACATATACTTGATAACCATACAGCGTCAAACAGCATCTTCCACGGAGAATTGGATGTGGCTCACATACTCCATAGCCACTCTGGCACTTTTTTAACCATCTTCCAACGGTTAGATTTGCTTAAGGTGGTTGGAACAAGTAAGAAACCATATTCTAGCAAATTTAAATGGTTTCATGCTGATTTGCCATGGTAGAAACTAAAAAGTCACATGAAACAACCACAGAAACAGCTTGATACTTTAAGATCGGTGCGTTTCATCCTTTGTGGTTCGATAAAAAGAACAACAACAAAAAATTTGAGAACTGGTTTATTTTTCACGAAGGAAACGTGAAATCTTGGAAGTTCCTGTACAAGTGTATGTTTAGTAAGGAAATGCTCAAATTGCTCAACTGTCACTTCAAATTTGCAGTGTCAAAAATCCAGGGATTCTTTGATTTTCTTTGTGAAAGAACTGGCAATGAAAGGTTTTGCAGTTTTAGTTCAGTTTATCCTGTCATCTGACAATCTTTGCCATACTAATGAAAAAAATTGGACCTTTTTTTTGGGGGGGGTCGTAGATTCTAGTTGAAAGGATGCCTTCTTCATGATGTCATGTTTTCAAATGCAGGCTTGTCGTGCGCGTCTCTTTGTTTTGCTGCATGGCTGCCGCAGATGTGAAAAATGAGTGACCCACCTTTTTGGCCAAAGTTTCCTTTTCTTTTTCTCGTTCTTAGACCTTACAAACATGATTGCTAGGATTTGCTGGATAGCTTCCCTGGAAAAAAGTCACAATTCATCACATGATGATTTCAGGGTGATCCGCCATTGGCAGACGGTGTCGCAAAATCACCTTCTTCACACTTCCCAAGACTCTTTGATTAATCCCAGGCTCAAAAGAATGATGGAGCAACTAACAAAAATGTTAGCAAAACCGAATGATTATCTGCGGTTTGGCATCCAGGTAATTCCGTGAAACTAATATGGCAAAGCAAGGATCCCCAGAAAGGGAACTTATTCTCCAACCCCTTAGCTTCTTAGGCTACCTGCAGGTAGACTTTTGATAGATCAAGGCCATTTGAAAAAAAACAACTTTACCTTCAAACACATCCCATTCCACTGGCGACAAATGAAATCCTTGGTCGGGTCACCACACCTTTTCACGAAACCTGCCACAAACAAAAAGGTGCCTTTGTCATTTTCGCCAAATCTCTGCCGGAGGCGTCGACGTCTTGTGACTTGTTAGCTTTAGACATGACCCTTTGTGGGGCGGCAGGTGGCTCCTTAATTGAGATGTATAATTTCAATTTTTTGGGATGTATAATTTCAAATTTGGAGAAGAGGGGAAATTCAAATCCCAAATTTGAGAAGTTTATATTATGTACATCTCCGAAAACTACGAAAACTAACATGGATGCCCAAAATGATGGTTTGGAAAAAAAAGTATCTATATAATCTATATGTTAAAATTTTCTGGGGCGTATTAACTTATGAAACAGTTTAGGCGGCCAAAATATGAAACCAGGTGAGGCTTACATCTCACTTTACATCTTAAAATCTTGACTTTTTTTGGGACCCATGACGTGAAGTTCATCGGCCCAATCCAACCAGGCTCTGACTGAATTTGGATCTTCTGAGCGAGAAAAGGGGGATGTCCCAGATTGACTCCCCATCCACCGTACACCCTGGAAGATTAACGGCTGGAAGATATAAATCACCCATGAAAAGAGAGGAAAATGATCTGAACCAAACCTCTAAGATTATGTTCCATGTTAATCTTCCAGGGTGTATCGCTGCTTTTTCGTTGTGATATTCCACATTCAAACTCGACTTGATGCGTACGTTTATCTCCAATTTTTCTTCTCTACTGATCCTGCTTTTTGGGGAGAATTACACAAAAAATATCACACATCTCACAAATCATCTGCCAGCAGCATCTTTCAAAGGATTCAAAGAAAATCCCTCGTTTGTTTTGGGCACGTCTTGAGGGGAAGAGGCTTCAAAAAGACTTTCGCCGCACAGCCGCGCAGCAATAGAACCCCGAAAAAATGCACCCCATTTCCGAATGAAATTTCAATGCATCTACATGGTGAGTTTCATAACCGGAAATTCAAGCCTGCTTTGTCGAAATGCTTCTTTAGTCAGGGAATCCCAACCTAAACCTTTATTTTCCACTGTTGCCAGGAAGGGGAACAACCCAAATTTAATCCTGAATGCCAGGAAGCAAATGGCACTAAGGCAAAAAGTTCATCTGCCACCGTCACTTGTTTAGATCCATAATCGGCATCTTGATTGCCCATTGATGTTCCAGCGCCGCAACCAGCAGCAACTTAGCGTAGCCATCCCATCGGGGAAATGGGTAAAAACCGCCGATGGTGGGAAAACAGGACGGGGTTGCCCAGGCCGCAAGTGAGACAAATCGTTCCCACGTGATCTTTTGAAACATTTAATTTGTTTGTTGGAAGGGTTGGACATTTTGGACATGGGACTTTTTGATATAACACATGCAGAAGGTTTTTTAACAATGTTGCTTCACATTTCCGGATGTCTGTCTTGTGTTGTTTTTGAAGAAATACCTTCACATCCTTTCGGAAATGAAACTTTCCTCCAACATATCGCTCCCGGAAAAACTTCATGCAACACCCGAATCGTCGCCGTTCGGTGAAAAAAAAAATGTTTGGGGAATCGGAAAGATATGGGAATAGTATGGGAAACTTACCATAAAGGGATCCCATTACTAGGGGTCCCTGGAATCACCCTTTAAACAGGAGGAATCCATGTTTTTTCGGAAGCCTGTTAGATTTTGTTCAACAAAAGAACTCCCCTCCCCATAACTCCATGAAAAAACATCCCTCGAAAATGGTCCGACTTGTGATAAGACTTGGGGCATGAATTTTTGGGCATCACCGGCATGACCTAATTTTGTCCGCAAAAGGTTGTTACTAGCTGCTAGCTGCTGGAGGAATTAGACTCTATTCTTTCCAAAGGTTCCAGGTTTGAAAATCTATCAGACCAAGATCATGACATTGTTCCCTGTTGTTGTGATGAATGGGGACACCATCATGGCCAAAAAAGAAATCGACGTTTGGAAGAAATCCTGAGATGTTTTTCAAGAAACCCTAAGGGAAAAAAAACAACAACCACACGATTTTGGGCCCAACCTTCACTAAGCTGATTCCATGCATCAACATTTGCAATGCAATTCTTTTTAGAGAAGAGGATTGGGGCATCCCATGCCAAAAAATCCCACCCATTTTTTCTCGGGATTTTTTTTTCGGCCAAAAAAAAATCGTAAATCAAACGAACCAAATGTGGAGGATTTCCTGATAACCCCTTTTCTTCAGCCGATATGAGTGCCTTTTAACCGGTGCTTTTGGTAAAAAAAGGTGAGTTCATAACTTACTTTCCCTTTTTCTGGGGGGCGGGGCTTTTGTCAAAATCTAACAGATGTTGGCCGAAAATTGTCGCCATGTCACATGTATAACGGATATGTCAAGCCGTAAAATTTTCTGTGGCTGTTTATTTCCCGGGAAACTAGCATCCCACTGGTGCTTTTTGGGAACCCCCAACAAGAGCACCTACGACACGCCAGGCCAGAAAAGTTTCAGGGACGCGACACCCGGGTGAGAGGATGCTGAGAACGGCAAAAAAGTTTCATCTTGGATTTATCCCTCACCCTGCAACAGTGGCAAATAAAGGTTTACGTTTAGGTTGGGATTCATGAGCCTAAATATGTGAGGTGTGGTGACTGGCAGCCTGGGTGGGGGGTATATCAAAGTCTTGTCCTCAAAACTTTGGAAAAAACACGCTTTGTAGAAAGAGATTTGGAAAAAGAACAGGTTGACAAACTTGAGGTGGCATCACCATTTTGAGGGCAGACTTTTTGGGGTGGAAAAATCACTAAAAGAACATAAAACAACATCCTAAGAAAGAGAATGGACTGGACTGCGCACCAAAAAATATGTTTGAAAATTCCTCATGATGTGCGACCAGAACATTCGACTGGGAAAAATGTCCGTGATGATTTCAGGAAGCAGTTTCTATGCAAGGCATTCTTCATGTCCCAAACCCACAAGTGCCGCATATGTTCATACGGATTCATGTCAAAGCTTTTTCGAGTGTGCCATCTTCCTAATCTACCTTTTTCTTAATCCCTAAGCCATTCTGCTCAACTCTTTTGATCGCTGAAGATTAATTATGACCATACAAGTATCTTTTTCTGCCAAAAAACTTCTATAAACTCAACAACCTCTCTAACGTCGGTGCCACGGTTGGCAAAGAGTTCCAAAGAAAAACGGCATGATGAGTTTTTGGTGGAGCAGGAAACCTGAAAATCGTACGGGCAGCTTCCGTGAGCCCGATGCCTTTTCTTTCATTGCAGGCACCAGGGGCGGCATTTTTTTGTGTAAGATATTCTTTTTTGGGCTAATCAAAGAAGCAATGTATATTTCATGATATTTCATCATATCTCCAAAAAACAACTAAACTAAACATTTAGCTACATATCATACTTTGACCAAATCATACCCAAAACTGTTGTTGGTTACAACCAAATTCCGACTCCTCAAACTTCCAATGCGGTCATTCACGAAGCGCTCCGGACTACGATCACTGGGCGCGTTCTGGCCCTTCGAAAGCTTCATCACATCGCCTTGTATGCAAATCTTAGTCCCCATGCAGTGCGACGGGTTTCAGACAGTGGAACCAAAAGATGCCGAGGCCTTGTCAAATCTCTACACGGTTTGTTAAAAGCTAACTTTGAAACAGTTCTTACCCTCAAAACTAAAAGTTTGCCCAAAAAAAGGAGGGTGGTCTTCCAACCATCCATCTTCAGGGACTGATGTTCATCTGTTCAATGATTCACTGATGATGAAGCAGCTTTTTCAAACTTGGATCGTCAGCTAGAGTTAGTACACCACCTGAAACTAACAGTTCGCCCCTCCAAATAGGCCATCCCAAAAAGGAAATTAGCATTCCAAACATCCATTCTCAGGTGCTTTTGCTGTTAGTTTCAGGGAGGGTATTTGAAGTTTGGAAGTTGTTCATCCCCCAAAACTAGCTGTACTGTCCTCACAGGTCGGTTTTTGATTGTTCTTTGGTTTTTAGGGATGCCATTGATGGGAAGAAATCGAGCACTAGTATAAAACCCAGAGTAAAATGTAAATTCATGTAAATTCTATATCAACAGCTGCTACGGTGCTACGTTTCATCCCAGCATTTCAGAGGATGATCATCCTCTTAGTAAATTGTTGATGGTCGGGTGGGTATAACCACCCCCCTAGTCACCGGGGGTGGTCCCATGCTCAAACTGGAAATCTTCCCAGGCAAATCCAAGTATACAGGGAAATCTAAGCATACAGGAACATGGACACCAAGTTTGTAGATGTTGTTTATAAATATTTAAACAAATATAGACATGAATTTGTTTAGTTGGTGGTTGAACCAACCCATTAAAAACAAATATGCTCGTCAAATTGGATCATTTCCCCAGGTAGGCGGGATGAACATACAAAATATTTCAGTTGCCACCACCTAGTTGTTTGTATACCCTGGAAGTCCAAGACCAAACAAAGAATGGTCTTTAGAATGATTCATATTCAAGGATTCCCGATCCTACCAATGGGCAAAGTTTGGTCGGCTTGGACTCCCTGGGTATACATTAATTCGATTTCATTTGTTCAGTTTGACCCGGAAAGGTGGTTCGACTCCCACGAATCGTCATCTTCCTGAGAGTTTTCATCAGGAACTCCTTGGGGATCTTGGTCGATTCGTGGACAAATTTGTGGTGTTGAAACTCTTAGGCAACACTAAATCCAAGCCTCTCAGCGATGAAACCGTGTGGGTTTTTACATGAAAGTTACTTTTTGATTGGGGAGGTTCATTTACTTCATTTATTTCATGTATCTCTAACAAACGTGCCACAACTCCCGTGGTCATATTGGCTAAAAAATGGTCTGACATTTGAGCAACTGCAGCATTTTCTCCGCATCTCTTGTTTTGGGACAACTTCTTTGAGTGGTCAAATGACGGGTCTCTCAGGGACCCATCTCTTCTCACAATCGTCGTTTGGTCTTTATCGTCGGGAACCAAGGCTCAAAAGAAATTCAAAAGGGAACCAATTCATTGCATGTCTGATCTGAATCCGATTTTCATCCTTCCCTAAAGCTCCTGACCCTTTTATGGAAACACCAGACCCTCCTAATGACACCCCTGGGGCCTTGAAACAGGTGGTTTTGACACCCAGTGACATCCCATGGAGCCTTAGGGTTTTACCAAGGATGCAATTCATCGTACCCTCATAGGGTTTGGTGGCACCAAAGGCCAATAAGATTAATCTTGAGTTGCTTTTGTTGGAAATCTAAGGTTCCCTCCAACTCTTGCACAGAAACATACAGAAACTGCCTTTTTGAAAACCAATACGTTTACCCCATCCAAAACTTTCTCGAACTTAGGAACTTCATAGGATTTCCTTTGGCATGGAAAAAAAACAGTGCTGTAAACGAAAACCATTTGGCCATGCGAAAGTCTTGGGTTTCCCTCTGCACTTTTAGATTACGTCCTCGCAAAGCATTACCTTTTCTACCTTTATTGATGTCGTGAAAAAACACTTTGAAGAAGTTTTGGATTGAATCCCCATGAAATTTCCATCAAAAATGAATGGGACCTTCCCAACGGACCCCTAAGTAAGTTGCGATCGAGCTATTAGATACTCAGGTTTTTTCGGGGTCCGTTCAGTGGGTCCTGTTGGAGATTTCTTGGAAAATTTTGACATTTGCACCACGGTCACAACTTCTGGAGAAAGATAACACCCCATGATACCACCCGAAAACTAACATGGAACCTGAAAATGAAGCCCTGGAAGAGGAGATTCCTATTAGAAACCATCATTTTCAGGTTCCATGTTAGTTTTCAGGGGTGTATCCAATTTCAGGTTGGTGGCAAACTGCAGCAGGTGCCTCACCTTGATCTATATTTTTTTCCTTAAAGGCTAAGAGATCCAGCAGGTGGTTACACAATGGAGCCCTATAAAATAGTTATACATAGGGGAAAACACACTCCATATATATATATATATGGGTTTTTCATAACCCCAGTTACCAAGGCCTCAAGGCCATGGTTTATAACTTCAGTGTGTAACTGGTAGGGGGGCCGACTTTGTAAGAACCCTTCCAATGCCATTTGCCGGGAAGAAACATCTATTGCTGCGTTGACGCTTTACGAGGGTCCAGGGTCATGAACATGCCATCCGCTTTTCACTGGAAAATCGCCCATGGAAATTTCTGGTCGCCCATGTTTGATGCCACGAGATCCGACATCCATATACACCGAAAACAAGAGTCAGAGGACACCCTTCTGCATAGAACAGATAGAGGCATGCTTTGGAAAGAATCTCCTTAGATGATTTGTATCTCAACCAATCCTGTCCCATCCAGCTGAGTGTTCCCTGTGTGTATGCGTCTCCCACATTCCTCCGAATAGAAGTGTACCAAAACACATCTGGCAGATCCCTGGGCATTCTTAAAATAACCCAAGAAATGTTAATACCTGCTCGGTTTCTTGGGTTTGAAGCTTCTAAAAAATCCAGTTGCAAATGGGGTGCAAGCTGCAAAATCTGTTTGTCACGCCGAAGAGTCAGATCACTTTGGGTATGGCCGATACTTCGGGAATTGTCCAAGTACATCGTAGTTTCGACCCCCCCCCCTTAGAAAATCACACTTACACCATATCTAGACCCAACATTGCGATTGTTGAAAAGAAGCCCTTTCCAAAAGCATTCTTTTTGAAGCTTCCAAATGTGCTTCTTAATAAAACATGCGCTGAAACCCTGAAAGTAACATAGCACCTGCCAGGACGAAAAATCCCAAAAGGAAATTAATCATCTTGCAACCATCCATTTTTCAGGTGCTATTTTCAGGGGACGGGATAACCAAAAAAAACACATGGGCATTCATTGAGCTCGACCTTTCTTTTTTTTGAGCCTTGGGGGTCCGACGGATTTGAAATCATCGTTGGGTCTTTGCTTTTTTGGAATGAAAAGGTCGCTACACCTCGGAGGGAAGGTGTCAATGTCCCGTTTTTGAAGGTGGTGAGTTCATCATGTGTAAATCACCCGGCTCTTCCCAGGAATGCGCATTTGGTGTCAAAAAATGTATGAATCCAAGATTAAGTCATGTGGACTTTTGCAAAGTAGGTCATTTTCTACTGAACAAAAATGATTCTGGGAGGCCTCTGGGAGGGTGTTTTATGTCCATTTCATCTTTTTCGTGAATTTCATGCAACAACTTCACCAATCCGAGGGCAGGTGAATCTGTCCTCTCCCATACGTATTTGTGATGATTCAAAGGACGACCACTTCGTGATTCATGGACTGGGATGTGTACTGATCATGTAGGACAGAGAGATCACATGAGATGAAGAAAAAACCGAGCTCCCGGTCCCCAGTTAAACAGTTAAACGTCACATGTGATAATTCCAAAGTTGCCAAAAAAAAACACCCCCAAGCTTCAAAAAATCATCAAGTTGGTGGTTGAACCAACCCATTTGAAAAATATTGGTCAAAATGGGTTCATCTTCCCCCAATACGGGTGAAAATAAAAAATGTTTGAAACCACCAGCCAGTCATGCATGTTTACTTTCTGATTTTTTCCATTGCATTTTGAAATGATTGGGTACCCAACCTTTACATCAAAAATATGGAAATGCAACCCTCCCACTTCACATGCAGGGAAACAAATCAAAAGGTTTCCATCCAACTTAACTCAATCTCAGTAACAGCTTCGGGAAGCCCTACGTTAACTTTTGCCATTGCTAGTGGGTGGGGGGGTAGAATCCGGGTAGATAGGGTAGATATCTCATCTTAGGGATGTCATGGGATGTCCGAATGTGGTGGAAAGTTCAACAGATGATTGTTCTCTGAGAATGAAAAAAATCATCCCTACGACCATTCTGGTCTAAGGCATCTGGTTTTTGCTCCCTTCCAATCATCAGCTCGCGACATGGAATTTCTTGCTCCACTGCAGCATGATCGTATTGCTTTTGGGGGTGAAAGGTGACCTTTAAAATGTAAAATTAGCAATGAGGTTGCTAGGCCTATGCGTAACACATCCTCACATTCGAAAGGACGCAAAAAGACCAACAAATCCCAAATTACCATCAACTTGTTGGACTTCTTTGGCTAGAAAAAACACCATAAAACAAAGGTTCATTCTAACAGCTGCGGGTATTTTCAACTGACTTACCTACCGTCTTTCCAGTAACCCCCCCAACCCTCCAACCTCCAAACCCCCCCAACAACAATCCATCAGAAACAAATGGACCACGGACACAAATTCCCGCAGTTTCTATTTCTTTTCTGGGCCCCAGGAACAAGCGATGTCGTCTCTTTCATCAACGGAGGGTGGTGGACTGAGCGTCGTCAGTGGGATGGGGGAATCACCAATCCTAACAGTAGGTCAGGGCAAATGAAAGCTATCTTTGTACGCACAATGCCAAAAAATATATTTAAAAAACAGTGATTACCTTGGAAAGCCACATATCTAAGCAAATTGGCCTTTAATTCCCCAAAGTTGCAACAAGCAAAGGCATCAATTTTAGTGCATCCCCTGATCCAAAACGCCACCCATTGGAAGGACCATTCACCGCGGTGAATGGTCAATTATGATTTCATCTTCGGGAGGTTGAACTCTGAGCGGGCTTTTTGTTGAATCTTTGACTCCGTTTTCTTGCTTTATTGGAAAAGGAAATTGTGTATTTCATGAAGTTGGGGTAAGGGCTGGCTACTGGATCTACTGGCCTACTTGGGTTTGGTTCCAGCCAAAAAAAATTGGGTAAGGTCATTGTAGGAAGATCTTTAGCAAATACTACATGACAAATGTATGTTTAAAAAGACCATGGGAGCAACACCAATTCTGGTATGGATTCGAAGCACCATGTAATTTATAGATGACATATCTATACAGGTATATATTTGAAGCAATTACCAAGGGATACTATGGGACGTGCGCATGGCAAATATAGACGTATACACAGTGTATTGGCAACATATGCATGCACACACAGATATTCAACATAATTTCATATACATTCACATATGCTACACCAAACACCTGTATCCACACCCACATTCCACGTAGCCACCCACACGTCCATCTACATCTGTTCATCAATACTAATCATCAATTACCATCACAAGTTGCCTTTCATTTACCAATCCAGTTTTTCCAACATAATCTAACTTTCTCCAATCCTGGATCCTATAAGATCAACTAAAACGTCCTGCAGCAAAGCCACTGAACATCCACAAAAACAATATTATACAAATCCAGTTGGGATCAGTAGGTGAGTTTTTCGTTGGTGGACTGAAACTACGCGGGTGTCAAAAAATCAAATTAAATCATTCCAAATTGGTCATCTCAAGTTTTCAAGTGAAGGCGTTCTTATCCAAAAAATATGCTCCCTAAAAATACACATAGACCTTGCACATAGGCCAAACCCCAAAAAGGAAAGGCTTGTCTTCCAAGCATCCATTTTCAGGAGTGTATACGAATTTGAGAACATTTTCTAGTTGGTGGTTGAACCAACCCATCTGAAAAAATATTCGTCAAATTGGATCATCTCCCCCAGGTAGGGATGAACATGAAAAAATGTTTGAGTTGCCACCACCCAGGTTTTGGATGCTCCTTGTTTTGGACCCATGGCGCCCTCAGTACAGCCCTTGGGAGAGGTAACCAGCTACACCGCATCCCCGACCCCTTGAGTCCCCCAGGCCGGATTGCTCCTGAGGAGATTTTGGTGCGAGGAAATTCGCAAAAATTGTGGTATCACGCCGTACCCGTACCCAGTGATTTATTGATGTATCTGGAACGTTTTTTGTCCAAAAGAAAATATATACTTATATTTTCAAATACACACGGATCTTTCTTCAACAAACAACTGATTCCGAGTCTACATGCAAGCTGGGGAAGCTTTTCTTTGCATCTTTGAAATCCTTTCTGCACCTCCACTAGGTAAACCTTGCCGCTAAGGTTAGTCCAAACTTCTTAGTGGATAGCATGAATCTCCAATTGCAACGATGTAAAAAGATACTGGCTCAAAGTCGACAATCATCAGGTACTAGTTGGTGGTTTCAACCCATTTCAAAAATATTAGTCAAAATGGGAATCTTCCCCAAGTAGGGGTGAACATTTTTTTTTTGAAACCACCACCCAGATCAGGTATTTTGTGATGATGCTCCGTTGAGTAGGCGAAAAATTTCACGGCTTTTTTTGGGTCACACCCGTCGTGGTTTTGGGTTCCAAAAACTGGGGGGCTTGTCACTTGGCATGTCGTTTTTTCTCGGGGCTCGCATGAAACACATCCCCGTTTTTGCCCCAGGATTTTGCACCCCGCTTGGCTTGCCAGATGTCCCCCCAATCTTTTTGGGGCGCGAAAAGTTCAAAAACAAGGAAGTCCAAGACCAAACAAAGAATGGTCTTTAGGATGATTCATACAAAGGATTCCCTACTACCAATGGGCAAAGTTTGGTCTTTGGACTCCCTGGGTTCATACAATGGAAGTCCAAAAGAGAAGATTGGCAAAAAGAACGAATCGTGCATGGTTTTTGTCCCCTTTTTTGGGGTGAGGTGTAGTGAAATCCAATTCAAGTTTCTCCTGCAAATGCCAAGTGGTGCAATTTTGCTTGCAGGTAGAGCTATGATTCATAAAAATGGTGGACTTTCTGGCATCCTTGCTTTGGGATTCCTTGAAGTGTTTTTCGTTTTGCTGTTTTGCTTGAACAAAAGGGCAAATGTTTGATGAATATCTTCCAAACTCAGAGATTTCATGCATTTCTTGAGAACATCTTGAAAGAAAAAGGCCATTTGCCAGTTTTTTCAAGCTTCTGACATCTTTTGAAAAGAATCCTACCAGGTGATTCATAGTGACCTTTGATTCCCCAGTTGGAGGTCACTTGATCATTGGAAGGGTCACTTAACTATCTCAAAAAGGGCACAAAGAATTGCCAGGTAGGTGAGATCTCCGTTGTTTCAAGACATCCTGTTGATGGAAGAAATCCTGCACCAGTTAATAGGTAGTTTATCCCATTATTTCAAGGGGTTTTATACATCCCAGGTGGTTAGCCGGATTTCTTCCATCAACAGTCTCTCACAAATCCCCATGATTCATGCCCAGCTTAGCCAGGATTTTTTCGGATGGGCTGAGCTGCACACTGATCGTCCACGGAGATGACTCCCATCTGGTGAGCATCGAAAGCACCAAATGCCCCGGTGGAAAGAGCTTTAAGGTTTGGTCCGGTGGTCTCAGGTGCATGACCAACAAAAACCTAACATTGTTTTGGGATTTATGAGAACATGTCTTTTTGCGATGTGTATTTTCAATTTAGAGATGGGCTTTAGTGAGGAAGGAAATATTTGAACCTTTTCAAGTTCCGTTTTCGGTGAGCTTTCGGTGAGTGTTTGGTTTTATTGAATAATCAGCCCTCACCTCAAACCACCAAAGCAATGTCAGTCAAAAACAACGCTGACTTAAGAAACATGTGTGAACAAATCTGAATCTCGATACAAAGCCCCAATTCTGCGAAGATAAGGACAGCCTAATCCTGCTGACTCCATGTCAACCAATCACACCAAAATGAAAAGAACCAATCTTAGCCGGCTTTGCAAAAAGAAACGCAAAACAAATCACCACATTTCGCGCCGCCCCAAACCACAGGTATTGAAGTTGAAAAAAAACTTATTTCTTCTGAAAAATCGTCCACACCCTCATCTTCATGGATTTGCTATGAGAATGATTGGAAAACGTTCCAAAAGTATTCCTACCAAATGGTCATTCAATAGTGATGAAACTCTGCGGTAGAAAGTATAGCAAAGTACCCATGTTCAACGAGCGCAGGGTTTCAGAGGCACGCGAACTCACCTTGAAGCGCAAGAAGAAACTGTCCCAGTTCAAGCTGCATGACCTGGACAGCGGCGTGGCACCAATACCAGGTGAGCCCCGAGCTAGGGGCTGTTCAGGTAAAAGGCAAGAATTGCCTATGCCAAAAAAAAATTGGAATGGAATAAACTGAATAAACGGAAACAGGGGAAGGACCAAAAACCACCGTTGACATCTGATTGACCACTTACAAAATTCACCCGTGATGGATGCATGGAGGATGATTGTATATTTGCCTACTAACTGATCCCCAAAAAATCAACCATTCATATAGGTATACCCTGATCTTCCAATTCCTTATATATTTGGAACCAAGCTCCCAGAATCTTTTTTGTTAGGCCCTTAGTACATCCGCCCGGCCCTGCCTAGCTCCATGTAGGACGGCAGAGCGGTGCCCTGATCGTCACAACAATACAAAAGTGTTTTCAAACTCACCAACAGTAACAGCACGGCCATGAGAAGATATCGCTAGTATCAGCACTGGGGCCCCGTCAATGCTAAGGAACGCTGTCCTCAACATGAAGTCTTCGGCCTCAGGTGAAGTTCAAAAACGTTGCATGTCTGGGCGCCACTTTTTTTGAAAAAAGTCGCATTCAGCACTTTTATGAAATATATGGAATCTGGAATTTGATTGAATCTGTCAACAGCAGTGTCGCGATACATACATGTATATATCACTGTAAATAGCATTGTAAAGACCTTGCCGCCTATAGGCCTTAGATCCAACAAAAGAGAGTTTGTTTGCATTGAGTGACTCGGCGAAGATGTCCTTTTCCGCGTGAAAGACTTTGGGACAACCCAAATATATCTCCACAAATAAACATATGATTCTAAAAGTGGGGAATCTGAGATTGAATTTTTCCCTAACTTGCACCTTTACCTTGTGATTCCAAATCCGAGGCGCACTGTTGACGTCCTCCAGGAGGAGGACGTCGGGGGCCGAGCTGTACTTTGCAAGCACCCACTGCTCTGCCTTCAGACAGAGCGAGGACAAATTCCACACCAAAAATTGAAAAATGGTTGGTATTTGGGGGGGTGTTTTGATCTATAGGGGAAGCCCATGGTCACATTTTGAAAATGACAGCTTTTGCAAATATGAGCTACGTGCAATTTGGGTCGGATCGGAAAGACAACCTCCTAGGTTTCCAAAGCCATGTTTGGCATGATGACATAGTGCTTCAAACATCCATTTGCAGATCTTCAATTTGCTGGTCAGTAAGATATTCTACCCAAAAGTTCCACTTTGCGATGCCACTCTGCCAAATGCCACCGAAAACAGGGAACCCAAATACATCCCCGAATTCCACCAGGTTTTTGATGGGTAGCCGAGTTCCAAGTCCATCTTTTTTGGAATCACTCTCTCAGAATGTGATTGTCGAAACACAAATATATATATATATATATGTATATACTGGATCCCTAGAATATATCTATACAGGGAATTCTTTCAGGGTTCAGCTCCACCCCAGCCCAGCTACCTTCGAAAGTGACCCAGATTGGTAGCCCCACCTTGCAACAATGCGAGTCACACTGATTTTTTCTGGGGGGGAATGGGTTTCATCTTAAGGTGTGGAAACAAAAAAGTGCGAAAGCTTGAAACAATGAGCAATGGGTGGAGAGAGGGAGATGTTCCCCCTCTTTGGTGTGTGGGACTCATTTCTGAGACACCCCGCAACAACATCTAAAAAATAAAACAATTGAAAGAAAAATTCCACGATGTTTGGATAAAGAGACACTTCGGCCAATGCTCAAACCTTCCAACTCGAAAAAAAGAGAGCAACATATCCTATAGTATATCTTGAATCTACCCCCCACTCAGGATGCAATCGTGCCAAATGAGACGGTTTAGGTTGAGATTCCCAAACCTAAAAAGGCATTCGTCATCCTGGTGGTGACGATAGCTGCCTAGAGGGTAGATCCAAGCTATATGATATGACCAACCAGTCTCAGCCCGGCACTCTGAATGCGACTCGCAATCACTCCAGAAGGTGAAGTAGTCTTGGTCCTGGGGGCAAGTCATTTTTCCTGGAAGCTGACTGAACAATAGGTTTTGGGCCCGAGATTGCTTCAGGTTTATTAAAGGTTGGAGGGTAACATCTGCTGTTCCGCGCAATGTAAATGGATTGGGATTTGTGAGCCCCTGCAACCTCTTGGGAATTTACAACATACCATCAACATACCAGTAGACCACTGAAACACGCACAGGAAAAACATGAGCATTGTGTCCTAGCATATTCGCTTCAAATTTTGTTCACCCCATGTTCACCTTGTTGTAGCCAAAAGAATCCGAGGCGACCGCAGCATCTTCTGTGTATCTCAAAAAACAAACAAGAACAAAAAATCCTGACATTTCATCAACGTCTTCACCCAGGGCTTTCTATCCCATCTCATTGGCACTTAGGAACTATTCCCCTCCTCCACCCACACCCCTCGTTCAACGGTGCCTTTTCCAGTTTCTCGTTCAAAGCGGCGACTTTGTCGCGAGCCAACGCTTCTTCGTGCTCCTGGGTGAAGCCGAGGTTTCTTTGCAACTACTACGACGTGGCACTGAAACCACGGCAAGTCTTTTCAGTGTAGATGGTTTTGTTTCTCGTTGTTTTTTTTTGGGGGGGGGTGCTTGAGGTTGGATTTGTTTTTCGTTTTTTAGTGTTTTTGTTGCACATGTTTGATGAGGTGAGATTTTTCTGGTTGGTAAACAGCAAATCCCCCTTTTTTGTGATCACAAGTTGCCTGTGACTAAAGGTACGAAGTCTCGAAATACAGAAAGAGAAAAATTGTGGAGAAAAAGCGGAGATACTGTTGACCCTGTTCCAAGGCTTCGTTCTCCTTCACAGCGGCGGCTTTGTCGCGAGCCAACGCTTCTTCGTGCTCCTGGGTGAAGCCGAGGTTTCTTTGCAACTACTACGACGTGGCACTGAAACCACGGCAAGTCTTTTCAGTGTAGATGGTTTTGTTTCTTGTTGTTTTTTTGGGGGGGGTGCTTGAGGTTGGATTTGTTTTTCGTTTTTTAGTGTTTTTGTTGCACATGTTTGATGAGGTGAGATTTTTCTGGTTGGTAAACAGCAAATCCCCCTTTTTTGTGATCACAAGTTGCCTGTGACTAAAGGTACGAAGTCTCGAAATACAGAAAGAGAAAAATTGTGGAGATAAAGTGGAGATACTGTTGATGGTTCAGAAATCCTGCACCACCTGGAAGAAGAAAAGCCTGTAAATAATGGGATAGGCTACCAACCTCAACTGGTGAGTTTACCGGATTTCTGAACCATCAACAGATATGATTCACCAGTGAAACCACCATCAAAACGCGTTGAAAAATACCACTTCCCAGTGCCCTGTGCCTGCGCTTCTTTCAGCACCTTGGATGCCTCCTTCGCCTCGACCTGACGAAAGGTTGGTCGAGTCACGAGTCGTTTTTTTCAGCTCAGACTGGAAATGATGCACTCCCTATTTGTGTAGGTTTAAACCTATATACATATCTATATACATATTTGTTTCCAAGAAATCTTTTGTTAAAGAAGTCAGGAAACCTAAATGGAATGGTGCGGTATTTCACCCTCCAAAAGTCCCGCCTCAATGGAGTTTTGCGCCTCAGCCTGTGGAGGACCAGAAGCTGATTCTCAGTGAGAAAATGCATGTTACATGGGAGACCCCGTATCGTATACCCTCATGGGATACCTCACCTGGTTCCCGGGAGAATAGATACTATACACATGCAAAAGACTCTTGTGACATGTTTTCTCTACAAATCATGAGATGCTTTTAGTTATAATATTCCCAACCCAAACACCAAAAAGGCTGCAAAACATTGCCAAAAATATTTCTCATAGCATACCATGTTTTGTTCACATCCCAAGGACATGTTCAACCTCTGCTTGGTGGCCCTACCACTTACCACCGAACAAACACCCGCTTGGCGGTGGTCCCGCCTTCGACTGATGAACTTCTGTGGCTCCATTCATCTTGGTCTCAGCCTCTGAAAGTGGTGTGGTCGCCTGATCCTGCGGATTTTTGCGTCGGAACCCAAAGTCCAAGGGGGAAGAAAAAGGCTGGAGATTAGTGTTTTTTTTGAATCCTGAAACATGAAACCTATGTCAAATACCCCAAACAGGAAAGACAACTTGTTTCAAGTCTTGGGACCTCGTTTAAATCATTTAAAATCTCAACTCGCATCAAAATTTGGGTGGTTGCACTCCCTGTTTCAGCAACTTCGCTCAGAATTTCCTATGGGCGAAACTTCCCGCCATTTGAGGGAAACGAAACTAGTCTTCCCAACCCAGCGTTCCACTGACTTCAAGCTTGGTCTCCCAAAAATTCCATCGGCAGAGTTTTGGGTGCTTCCTAGGGAAAAAGCCTTCCAAAAAAAGAACAATGGATATATGGTTGATCTATAGATAAAAAGCGGGCCACCACCATGGAAATGACCATTTCTTCAGGGAATGTACACTCCCTAAAACTAACACCCCTGAAAATAGGCCTCCTCAAAAGGAAAGGATCGTCTCCCGACTCCCAACCATCCATTTTCAGGGGCGAAAATATTAGTTTCAGGGAGGGTAATTTGGAGACACCTCCATTTTGGACAATTTGGAATTTTCCCAGCTTTTGACTTTTGGCTGATACTTTCCTCCCAAGTTCTGGGAAACAAAGGGCTCCGAATTTTCCAGAGCTGCAGCACTAACCAATTCAACGCAAGTTGGTTCTAAGGCATAGTGGGTTTCTTATCATACCTCATGATATTATGGGATTCTAATCAACCATTGGTCTTCCTGAAAAAAAAAACTTCTTTGTAGGAAGCCCCCCGATGTGAAAGTGGACACTTAAGGGTTTTCTCCTCAACGGTGGGGTCATCTTTGAATGCCAGGCTCAACGTGAAGGGATCCTCACTGCAGCCGAGCAACACTTGAGAGAGATTCTGGCGAAGCAGGATGCTTCGCCGTGGTGTTTGAGGTTGGTGAAGCCAATGGAAGTCCCCCAAACATAACGGGTGACTCCTGGCTGGATGTGAAACGAATGGGGAATCGGAATATCAACTTACAATAACAGACTTTTCTCAAGGTATGATATGATAACAGACCGTTTCTACTTTGAGTATAAAGAAACCTTGATTTGGGGAATATCAACTTACAATATCAACTAATCATTAGAATTTCAAACGGTTTCTTTGAAGTACTTATAACTTCTATGCTGTTAAATATAGATATATACATATACACCTACGATGTGATTAGACAAAATCTGGGGGTTAGCTCCTTAGGAAACCCTATCATGGTAAGGGATTTTAGATATCCCTCGGTCCTGACGGTCGTGCATCGACACTAGTCAAATAGCAAAAGCCGTGTAGACAAAGATACTATGCCCACAGAGCGAACATGAATACTATGTGGATCTGTATGTGCTAGCAGTGCCAGCCAGACACTCAGAGTATACCACCTACATTCGCTTAGCCACAAAAGCATTCAAGAAAAGGTCACAGGACTGTTCTCATTGCTGGTATTTGGTCTTAGTCGACTCACTCAGGTTTTTTGACCCACGGATCATACTGTGATTACTCTAGCCTCCATCTTGTTCACCCCATTCGTGCCTCGCTGGAACCACAATCTGTTGGTACCTAGCCAGAAGAAGCATCAGTGATGTCAGCTCATGTCATTTCTGGTCTTGAATGTGTCAGAGTGCGAACCCTCTGCCTTGGGGTTACCTCATTGGAGCTTTAGCAAGAGATATTCCCTTTGCGGCAAAACCGCCAAAAAATACACACTTAGATCGAACTCTGGTTTCTCATGAGTCTGTTTTTGTTTTAATTTTTTTTGATTTTTGTTGACTTTGTTTTGTTTGCTTTTGGTTTCAGGTGTGTTTTCTTATTGTTGTTTTCAATGCTTGAGGACTAATTGGCAAATGAGATGCATGGTGAGGATGCTCCATCGATGAGATATTATTGCTTTGAGGATGACGGAGAAATCGACCATTCAGTGTGTGTGTGTGTGAGGATCATCAATGAAGATGGAGCGCTCTGGGGGCAGAATCATACGCTGGATCGCAAGTTGATTGCAACATTAGGATGTCAGAAACGCCGCACTTTTAAATGGGAAAGTTTGCAACCATGCTGTTTGAGAAACAACTGCATTGAAATTGTTGATGCTTTCAAATGCTTGAATTCCCCTATGTCCACAATGTTTTTTGAGAAGTTGACATTTGTTAAGAGCGATGGGGTCAATTCTTACTTGGACTTGCTGTCTTTAGCGATCGCAACCCTTCGTAGGTTGCACATGGAAAGCATGGCAACGTTTTCACATGCTTGACCCCCTTCCCATTGACACCACTCCCCGAACAATGCTAATGCTCGCTCAAGCCCATCTGTATCATCTATGTGGCCTGTACCCCTAAAATGAGAGAACAAGCATGAAGTTGTAAGTTCATATAAAGTTGATCTACCATTAATCTACCAAAACCAACGATTTTGGGATAATCATAAAACTATACAGGTGTCCGATTTCCCTTTCTCCTTGGCCCTTCATCCCATCTGGCAGACGAGGTGCACTCTGATGGCTGCAGATTGCTCGATCAAGGCCATCGTACATGCCATCCTCATGGAATCCACATCAAATTCTGAAATGAGGAAATCCTTTGGGCCTGTGGCCCCATATCATCCAATGTCATCTACTATGAAGGAATTGATGATCAATGATCTTTATATCTTTGCATCAATGATTTACTTAAAAATCTTCTGGGACAAATCTCAATCTATCCCAAACCAATGACTCCCCAAAAAAAATAACAGACTTCTGCCCAGTCTCTCCGTGCATCCCGCCACGGGGTTCTGACATGAAGCTACGCAAGGGTGCCCAACCCTTTCGCGAATGGGCAAAGAGAAGTTGAACCCACTCACCTCAGGTCTGAGATGAAATTTCTGTCTCCAACATTCGATGGCAAACGTCCCCCCCCCAAAAAAAAAAAAACAATCCCCAAAAACGCGGAGGTGGAGGTTGTTGTTCTTTTAACGGGGGGTTGGGGGGTAGGGTAGGATCTCAAAATTAGACAATCGAGTTGTTTTTGCGGGGTAGGACACCCATTGATTTTAGGACCCTTCTAAGACCCTTGATTTTGAGACTCAGCCATCAAGATGCTGCAGCTTGAAAAAAAAATCTCTTGGAGCCTCAAAAACGCCCCCTGGCCTTAAAAGGTGAAAAGCCCCATATTTGGAGCAGAACGTGGAGCAAAAACTTCCCCATGATTTCACCCCAGGTGCCATGGGTAGCACCAGATGTCAAAACCACCTGGCCAGGTTCCTGCACAACCCAGGGCAAACGCTTGGATTGCCTTAGTTGTTGGATGTCATGGAGTTTTGGTTCTCCAGTCAGATGGTACAGAACAGCTCTGCATGACAAACGGGAGGAGACCTGGTTGGTATGTTGAATATATTTTACATGCTGTAGACACCGGTGTCACAAGTAGCCATTCTGGAACAGCGGTGGTGGAGCCCCAAATGTATTGTATCACAGCAAGCTCAAACAACGCCGAAACAAGAAAAATAAACCACTGCCATGTAAGTATTTCCTCAGTCGATCTACAGTATTTCCACCTTGTCATCAATTCCAATCGCCTGCATTCAACATCCTCGATCCTTTACGCCATCCAACTATCACCCAACTATATCTGAGTGAATATATATAATTCACCAACCTGAGGTGAAGGAATTTTTGAGAAGTTCGAAGCTTCACTTTTCGGTTGGTTTCAATCATCAAATCCCAGTGACATCGATGGCTCTTCCATCACCTGTACCGCCACTGGTCCCACCCGCAGCATCCGCGGCAACTGCGGTCCGCTGCGCAGCATCCGTGGCGCTGGAGCAGCAAGGGGACGCTGCAGAGGAACTGCAGGAGCATCTTAGCCAAAAATCAAAGATTTTCATCCAGTGAGCAACATTTGGAAAACATGTGAAACATTCCAAAACCCCAACCCAAACAAAATGCAAGAAATCCATAGAAATTCCGGAACCCTACCAAAATAAGAACACCGGATATATGATTTATAATTAGCCGTCGCTGCTGTCAGGACCAAGTTGTTCCACCAGCATCTTTTTCAGTAAGCTTCAGGCAAGTCACAGCCCGAAACAACTCGAGGATACATTTGATTCACAGCTACGCTAGGTGCTGAGGCCTGAAGCAATGCGCAGCACCGAGTCACAAATCC
This sequence comes from Breviolum minutum Mf 1.05b.01, assembly GCA_000507305.1. NCBI lineage: Eukaryota > Dinophyceae > Suessiales > Symbiodiniaceae > Breviolum > Breviolum minutum. Next base: position 234,772 of record DF239140.1, read on the forward strand.
AAGTTCAGCAATTTTCTGGAGATGATTTGGCTGAAAAAAAAATGACAGCTCCTCATTCCCTAATGGTATACTGTATGTCTTCAAGATGTGATGTGCTTATTGATCATGGCTTTGTTTCTTCGTTTTTCCATGGTTTTCCATCAAACATGGCATGGAGGATGGCTTTTTAATGAGCATTACACTAGGGATGTCGACCCGAATTAGGGCCCCCAAATGCCCCTGGAAAATCCAAGAAGCAATGTGTGTTTGGCATCCAAGGGCAACGTAATGCCCTAAGGAATGCACCTGAACGAAATGCTGCGTCCTCAACGGTGGCATCCTGAGAGTCAAAGGCCAAAGGCTGAAAAACGAAGCATTCACTGGTACATACTGGTACACCCCCGAAACTTAACATGGAACCTGAAAACAAGTCCCTGGAAAAGGAAAGTCCATTTGAAAACCATTATTTTCAGGTTCCATGTTAAATTTCGGGGGTGTACATGATGTACATGATATTGCTCTTGATAGTCTGATAGACTGCCCCTGTGATCTTACCTGTAAGCTTTCTTTCGCGGAGGCCAAAGTGAATGGAACGCATCCCCAGTCAAACATGCCACGTCAGTCGTATCGTTCACAAAAAGCTTCCACACTAGAAAAACGAGCAATCAAAACTAGAACGATAAAATGAAAAACGCGCCTGTGCACGTGTCGCATGATCGCCTTGACGTGGGGGATGACATGGCAATTTAACACAACAAAGAAAGCCATGTAGCCCAGATTTCATGCTGCCTGGAAGCCTGAAATTGGTACTATGCTTTAACAATCCACATGCCATAGCACTCAGTGCTTTTAATATGACCGTGTATCATATGTATGTATTATATAAATAGTATACTACCTGGCAGGTGGTGGTTTCAACCTACGCTGAAAAAATATGTTCGTCAAATTGTATCATTTCCCCAGGGTTCAGGGTGAAAAAATAAAATGTTAAAACCACCACCAGGGAACCAATTAATATGCAAATATGTATGTATAATCATATAATATGTACAAATATACATTAATTCATTGGACATAGATATGACCTATATAATGTATAGCATGCATGTAATCAAATATGTAAATATACATAGTGAGGATAGTAATCATAGTATAAGTGTCAACAATTTGTTCTTAACAAAACGGTTCAACATCCGAAAACATGTCCAATTGGAAAAAAATTGAGGAACAGCTGACAAAACGGCCGACTACAAAAGAAACAGGAAACCTGTCTCTAGGCATTTGTGTATCGTAGTTTAATTGATATGATAGAACAAATTTAGAACAAATACACTCTATACGGTTATACAGTTATACGCAACTAATGCAAAACGACTAAAACATGTACAATGATTCACAACAATGCACCAAATCCAGTGAAATGGTTGACTTCTTGTTCTATCACCACCCCCAACATCTGGCTGGGTCAGTTTCGGTCAGTTTCAAATTCCACCTGTGTTTGCTTCCAATTTTCATCCATTCGCTTAGCTCGATCATCACTGATACGTTTCTGATCCTGCCATCATAACAGTTGAGCGGTCTGTGAATTTCATGACATGTTCACCGTAAAACATGACCGTGAAAAGACCGTCTCTCCATTCCCAACCTGCAAGAATGCGTAAAACAAGTCTTTTTAAATCTCCTGTTGATGGAAGAAATCTAGCTAACCAGTTGATAAGGAGTCTATCAGTCTATCCCATTATTTACAGGGTTTTTTACATCCCAGCTGGCGCAGGATGTTTCCATCAACGGTACCTTTGGCAAGTCCTCCAAGGTCGCCTTTTTCGCTGCAAAGTCTTCACTCAAATCTTTCACCTCAATCTTCCACAACCCAAATCTACACGGTGAATCATGTGATTCACGAGTTTCAGTGTTTTGATACTATATATGAGTAGTCGTGTTAAATGCACATTGAGCACAGGGTCCGGTGTCCAGTGATTACACTACATGTAGTTTCCAAATACCGTCATTCACAGAATGAACGTTGTTTGTTGAGAATCAGAATGTTCAATGCTCTTTGGGTTGCAGGTTGGGACATATCGCACATTACGGAGAACACATGGAAACAGAAGTGTGGAGGGCTGCCTACCCGGAAACCTTGGGTGAAACTTCGGGACCTCGTTTTGACCTCGTTTCGGACCTCGTTTTGGTACAGCTTGAAAAACCTGGAAACTACAAATCATAATTTTGCCGCACAAAGAAGACAGGTGGTTCAAAAGCCACTCTCTGTGCTTATGCCAGGAAAAACCAGCAACCAGAGTCTACAAATCACCATCCATTTCCCAATAGATTTGCCTCTTCCTCCTGTTGATCTGGAGCAGCATCTTCTCCCTGACCCAAGCAGCAGAAACATGACATGAAATAGATGGCCACACGAATGCTGCTGAGGAAGGCTGGTGTCGCAAAAACGCATGAAGCAACCCCTCCATTACGTCGGACCTCTTCACAGCTGCAAAGAGCGCCCATCTTCGCCCTTTGCCAACTGAAAAACCTGTATCTGAAAAACTTGCTTGCTCACGTTTTCAACATGATTTGATTGCCAGCTTAGGTTTTCAACATATTGAAGTTCTCCTTCAATGGGATTACAGAAAAAGGATGATTGAAATTGATCCACCAAGATGTTGATTTTATTCTGGGGCATGGCACTTGCATTCGGGGATATCACCCAAAGGACTGGAATTGCTAGTTGCAGATAGAATATGGTCCTGACTACTTTCAATAATATTGCACATAGAATATGTAAAGTATTGATTAATATTGATTATCATAATCCTGCGTCATCTCAACAAAACAATCAATTTCCGACAGGGCTTTCATGGATTTGATGTGTGTGTGTGTGTGTGTTTGACTGTGTGTGTGTGCTCAAGTGCATTGAGTTCGAACCACTAGCTCAAGAAGCTTGATTTAGCACTGCGGCACGTGGGCAACCGTGTTCTGAGTTTGCGGCAAATGATGTTTGTCAAAAAATCACTTGTGGCAAGCTTATGGCAACGTAACTTTCCTCCCTACCAACAAATTCTTTTGAGATTGCAGTTCGGAGCTAGCACAAGAGACTCTGAACTATCTCAAGGACCCTGACGTGGAATCAGGGGTGACCGTTGGCCATACTTAACCACCCTTTCCCAGAAGCCAAGATTGCTCGAAACTAAGCTCTCGTCAACAAACACCTATAGAATCACATCACTCAGGCAAAAAAACATATAAAAACAGCATGGAACCATGACATTGAAGTTCATCAAAAAGCTTGAATCAGTAAAGAATTGAACAATCTGTGTCCCATCTTTCAAGCACTTTTCCAAACTTTGAGCCACCAGCTTTACTAGAGAATTGCTCCCGGTTTTTTTTTTCATTGCCAAGTCTGATCAATCATGAGTGTGATCTCAGAAGGGTGCTGAAGAATTGATGCTGCAATTCTATAGTCACTCCTAACTCTGGTAGACAAACTTGACACATTTCAGGCCGGGCCAACAAATCCAACTTTGTTTTCACCTTTTCATTCCTCCAACATGGCAATTCGAAAGCCATTTTTCGGCCAGGCCTTTTTGAGGCCATGTCTCTTTCAATCACCCGGTCAGCTCAAAAGTTTTTTCAAAAAGCGGCCAGTTTGGGCAAAAACACATTGAGTAGAGATACCATATTTTTCTGAGAAAACTGTCATCTAAACTCTTTAGAAGGATTTTGATATTTTTCGAGCCGTCGGGCCGTTTTCGATCTACCTTCCCTGGCACCCCAACTTTGCCAAGGGAATCTCACCTCGATGCCAAAAAACGTTGGAGTCTCAACAAGGAGACGTTGCACGTGGTGACGCACCCATCCTTCAAACATCTGAAGATACATTCCCGGAATGAGGGCATGTTTCGTTCAAAAAAACGATGAGCCATCTTACTAATCCACCTTTGGGGATATGGCAATCGTCAATCGCCATCTGTCGCCACTGGGCCGGGACACCTGACAGCATTGACATCCAAATTCTCATCATTGAAAAAGGCAAAAGATGTGAATTTGGGGTCTCTTAAAAATGGATCACAAGTTCATAGTTGTGCAAAAAGGATCAAAAATCAGACCAAAACAAATTTCCCTGCAAAATCCCAACAAATACCTGCAATCCTTCCTTTTTAATCTCGCGCTTTTGGTTCAAATCATTAATCTTCGTCTAACTTTCCAATTTGATGATGTTTGATGATGTTTGTAACCCGTTGGTTTTTGAAGGGAAGCCAAAGACCCTTGGTCCATGAGTGATGCCCAACGGGTGCTTTCCCTATCGACCTGGTCCCCAGTTTCTCGACTTCACAAGCCTGAAGAGAATCGAGCTGTTTTTTTTGGGGGGTAAGGATTCCCATATGGTTACTGGCATTTTGAACACCATTTCTTGATATTCATGGTATCTATATTATATATATATATACATGTAGAAATGTAGGTGTATATATATATGATATGTTGAATATAATATATGATATAATATATTGCTTGTATTGTAAAAGATATATTATCTATATTTACATCTACATGATATTGAATATGATGCATGCATCATATGCAATGTACATATACATATTCATAAAATATGTGTGTGGAAATGGTGACATTCTACACAACAAAGTTCACGACCTCCAACTAACCACAAACTCTTCATGACAAATCCTTGCGAAAAGACCGGTCCATCATTCACCCCTGCCACCAATCCTCCAGCATTCTCCAACCTTGTAGGATCAACTGAGCCTCCAAGGTCACCTTGTCAGAGGACAAGGGTATGGGTCTGCGTGGGTTGTTTCGCAACCAAACTCTGGAAACATGCCAGGGAAAAGTTCTCCATGTCGAAAAGCTTCCAACCCGAAGATGATTTCTCCTTGTTGCTGGGGCTTTTTATTTCCACATGTCCACGGAAGACACCCATCAAAGCAACAAGCAACGCCTTCTTTTTCTCCACATGATGCTCTCTGGCACTCTCTCATCGCAAACAACTGACCGCTACATCTCTGCCACGTAACATGCTCAAAGTGCCTGGCAAGGTCACGCCTTCCAAACTCTTGAATCTATCACCAAAAGTCAAACTCTTCAGACCGTCAGGCAAGGTCACCCCTACCAAACTTTGTTCAAGTGGCTTCCAAAAGATCCAAAAGTCAAACTCTGCAGACAGTTAGGCATGGTCACGCGAGCCAAACTCTGGTTGAAGTCACGTCCGAAGGTCAAGTTCTGCAGACTGTTAGGCAACGTCACGCGTTCCAAACTCTGGTTGAAGCGCAATCCAAACGTCAAGCTTTGCAGACTGTTAGGCAAGGTCACCCCTTCCAAACTCTGGTTGAAGTCAAATCCAAAAATCAAGCTCTGTAGACCGTTAGGCAAGGTCACCCCTTCCAAACTCTGGTTGAATCTTTCACCAAAAGTCAAACTTTGGAGACTGTTAGGCAAGGTCACCCCTTCCAAACTCTGGTTGAATCTTTCACCAAAAGTCAAACTTTGGAGGCTGTTAGGCAAGGTCACCCGTTCCAAACTCTGGTTGAAGTCATCCCCAAAAGTCAAATTCTGGAGACTGTTAGGCAAAGTCACGCGTTCCAAACTCTGGTTGAAGTGATATCCAAAGAGT
>DF239140.1:241055-298340 GCA_000507305.1 Breviolum minutum Mf 1.05b.01
TTCCAAACTCTGGTTGAATCTTTCACCAAAAGTCAAACTTTGGAGACTGTTAGGCAAGGTCACCCCTTCCAAACTCTGGTTGAAGTCCTCCCCAAAAGTCAAATTCTGGAGACTGTTAGGCAAAGTCACGCGTTCCAAACTCTGGTTGAATCTTTCACCAAAAGTCAAACTTTGGAGACTGTTAGGGAAGGTCACGCGTTCTAGGCTCTCGTTGACAATGGGTGCAAAAGTCAAACTGATAAGGCTTTGGGGAAGATGAAGAAGGCAAAGAGGAGATGGGGTTGTCAAGTGTGTTACCCCTTCCAAGGAAAGCTCCGCTTCAGCGGTTTCGAGCCCCATTAAGAAGCGCCATGCAGCCTGCAATTGGGTTGGCACATAAGTACAGCACAAGATTGCTGTTTCTGCCTCTGTGAAGCCTTGTTCGTGCAAAGCTTGGTGCAACTTCAATCTCACTGTTTCCTCCACACCTTGCTCCGAAGTTTGGTGCCTGACGTGATCCAAAACCAGCTTGGCACCACTTCTGCCTGGCAAATGGTCCAAAACCATCTTCCGCACTTCTGCGCCACGTGTGGACCTTTCCACTCTTAATCTAAACTCTTCACCAGTCAAAGTCCGAACATCAAGATCAATCATACCATGATCATTGTCACAGCTCTGCCCAACGGGATAACCGGCAGAACTTGCCGCCGACATGAGTGACAGCTCCTCAACAAAACTAGAACATCGTTGTCCCAAAATAAAGCTTCTTCGCTGGAGCTTTGAGCAATTTGGATAAGAAATTGATGTGAAGTTTGGCCATGTGCGCTCAACAGCATTGTACTTGCCACCTCAGGTGAGCTATAAAAGCATGTGATGAGTAGTGACTAGTGTTTTGAAGTCTTTGAAGGGCACTCACTCATACCTCTTCCAAGTCAATTCAGGATTTCAAAAAAGATCTTGTCGAAAGCCGACTTCCGGCCCAACCCAAGGTCACGACTGGCGCCAGGTTGTCCGAACAGGTGTGCGGCAGGACACACTGCTACCACCCCCACCTAAGAAACAGTAAAGTGAGAGGAAAGGAACACATTCAGCGTGCAAAAGCAATTTCAATCCAAACACATCTTAGCTTGAAAATCTGCATCGTGCGAAGTGTAAATTTACGCATAAAAATGCGTGTGCATGCGTATATCATCTGTTTACATGTTTGGATATAGATGTGCATATGTCTTCCTATACTATTGCCTTTACAGCGACTATGGCGTTCCCAATGCTTCTGTACATCTAATCAAATAGACTCAAATAGATGTACATATGTACATTATTGTTTCCTTTATAATTATTGAATGCGCCTGTAATCAAACATTTGCAAACCGTTCTCCGCTCATAGCTGCCCTCAAATGGATGCATCTCATCTTCAACTCAGGGGCTGTTGTGTTTTGTTGCGGGGACCTGTCAAGCAGCACCCAAAAAATGGGGGTCCTACATTTACATCTACATGATATATTACAGATATATCATTACATCTACATGATATTGAATATAATGCATGCATCATATGCAATGTAGATATATATACGTATATATTATATGATATGATATGTGTTTGTAAATGTTGGCATTCTACACAACAAAGTTCACGACCTCCAATTAACCACAAACTCTTCATGACAAATCCTTCGCAAGACCGGTCCAGCGTTCACCCCTGCCACCAATCCTCCAGCATTCTCCAACCTTGTAGGATCAACTGAGCCTCCAAGGTCACCTTGTCAAGGCAAAATGGGGTAAAAAAAGTACTACAAAAAATACCATTAAAAATTTTATGCAGGACGACCCTTATACAATACTTACTATTATATTTCTTTTTCCAAGTGCAGACGGAGAAGTCTGAGCACCAAATCTCAGCCAGTAGGGACCAATAGTAGGTAAACACAGGTAAAACGTATTTTTGCTGTTTTGTTTTTTGGGGTGCTGTTGGGGAGGGGCTCCTGCTTTGTTTTTGTGAGTATGCTTGTATGTATTTTTGTATGTATGCTTGTATGTAAGTTTGTACGTATTGCTTCTGCTTTGTTTTATGTAGATGTTTGTATGTATGCTTGTGTATGCTTGTGTATGCTTGTGTATGCTGGGTGTGTGTGGGCGGGGTCTTTTGCTGGGGGGTGTCCTTCTCTAGCTATTATAAATCATAACATAACATATAAAATGTATATACTGTATAATATGATTGTTTACATTACAAAGTTACAGAGACATTCAGTTTTTTCAAGCAAACTTCCTGGAAAAGCTCCGAGGTGGCACAGTACCCTCCGTGGAGCTCACGGAAAACCAAGTGGTAGGCGTGGCAGCAAGTTGCCATGGCACAGGATCATCACCGCTGTTCCTCACATTTTCACATTGTCAGGTTGGTAATTCAAGTTGGTTGGAGTTCGGGGGATGTCTAAATTTGTTTGATGATTTTCAAGAGATGTGTTTCAAGGTGTTTTTACCTCTTCCGTCCGTCTCACACGATACATTGAAGCGAGTGTCAACAAGAAGAAGTCAATGGATCCTGCATCACACTGGGACACCACGGATATCGAGATATCGACTTGCATCGATTTGCATGAGTCCGCGGAACGGCCAAAAACCTTCGTGATTTTTCTCATTTTCTCCTGATGTCGTCGTTGGAACTTCCGTGAGCAACGGAGATGCCAACACATGGGCATGGACGTAGTCAAAGTCCTCACAGATTCACAAAAATATTCACCCTCTCGGCATCCATCAGTTTCATGCAGCACCTGTAGCTGTGTTCCATCGAAAAGATCGGAGGCTGACAAATAGACCTCAAAACAGCGACATTGCAAATCAAATTCTGAAATTTGTCGATTTCGAAGGACGAATTGCAATTTCGAAAGTTTAAGTCTCACACTAATTCAATGCTTCCATTGACTCTCCTCACAGAACAGCCCTGTCCAACAAATCCATCATCACCTCGGCATTTCACATCTTCTATCGCGTAGGCTTGCTGTAGCTATGCAAACGGTGGCAAGGAGAGTTGTGATAGGTTTCCGACAGCGGCAACTGCTGGTACTTGTACCAGTGTCACATGTGCCTTTGAAGGGTCGTTGAGTCGTTCGTAGAGTTTGAGAAAAAATCTGCCATTCGCGCCTTGTCCACTGCACCAGGTGCCATTCACTTGTCCTCAAAGATTTTTTTGTTCATGGCAATGGCATTTGATGATTTCTTCCAGTTTCGTTGTTACCAGTCCTGGGCATGCATCCACACGAACTGTTCTTCCCTCAGGTTCCACAAGTGTTCATCAAGCTGTGAACATTGCAATAACACATTAGAACAAATGCAAGGACTTGGAATGACAACGTGGAATCTGAAAATTCGCCCGAGACACGGTGGATTCACCTCCAAGGCCTTGCGTTTTTTTTCGAAGATGTGAATTCCCACTTGAAAAATCCATCAAATCCACAAAAGATTGTTTTCTTTGAACAAATGCGTGTTTCTTGAAATAGTTGGGAAAAAACATCGTTTTTTCCCGGAAACGGAAAAAAATTGGTTAGATGACTCAGATGATCATCGGGTAACCTGACGGCCCTGCCATGGCGTGCTGCTGTGCCTTCTCATAATCTCCTGGTGCATCTGGAAAGACCTCCTTCCGAAGCTTCTGCAATCGACCGAGGTTCAGATCTTCCTTCCGAATTCGTGCCCAATCGCATGAAACGAGGATGTGGGGATTGTTTTTTGCAATGGAAAAAACTACAGTTGTGATTTTTTCAGAACTTACAGCAATTCTGTTGAAATCTAAACAATCTCCAAGTGTCTTCAAAGATTTGAATTTCGCCCTCGGAGATTTTGAAGCTCTCAGTTGCCAGGATCAAACATATCAGGCTCAACACCACGGAGGCACTCAGCAGGAGCCAACGTGCCCAGGAGATACCTCTCGCGTTTCGGGATGCCAAGAAGTGAAGCAAAGCAAGGAATCGAAAGCTATGATAGTCTTTTCTAAATTAAAACAATATAGAAATTTCAAAAAAAAAAACATCTCATAGAATCTGAATGAATCTGATGTATGACAACATACACCGATTCACCACCCGGTGAAATCTCAGTGTTTCACATTGCTTCGAAAAGGTGAAATCTTGAGGTCCACACAGGGCCACAAGCATTTGCTCAAGCTTCCGAGCTCCTGAAAACCAATCCTGGTAAGCTGATTCGAAAACCTAGTGAGGATCGATTCTCGATATATCTTTGAGATCACATAAAATCATATAAAATCATCCTCCCACATGATTTCAACTGTCAGAAACTGTTGCATTGTCATCTCCTGCTTGCTCCGTGTGACCTGCAAATGACAAGAATTCGAGAAGCATCTTAGTGCATCTGCTTCGAATGAGGTGCTTCCATCAATCACCTTCAACCAAACAAGTCTGTACTAATATCCTACAAGAAAGTCTCATCATCTAATCACAAGTTTCATAATTAAGATTCTGGAAATCTGAGAACCAACTGTCCTATTACAGCGGGCAGCCTCTCCATCGTCGTGCTGCTTCGGTGCAGAGGCTGCTCCTGGAGGGGTCAGGCAATCAAAACGTAGGGAGTACTCGGATCTCGTTTTGATCTCATTTCTCAGGTTTTGTCACTTTTCCACCATGTTAGGTCTCGTTTTCCAATTTTGGAAGGTCGTTTTCCAATTTGGAAGATGCACATCAAAATCTATCTCGTTTTTGGAGTCCCCCCATCTCGTTTTGATCTCGTTTTGCAGGTGAAACAAACGATTCCTCAAACCCTGCCATCTTGTCATCAAAGTAAATGAATGCAGTTGCTCATGTACATAGTAATTAATATGCAATAGTAGATGTAAGAATATATGTGATAATTGTATACGTGAAAGGAAAAATGTAATAAGACGTATCAATGACAGCTTCAGGTTTTTCTCCTTTGGATCTCTGCTTACAAGGACTGTATGGAAGGTATAGAGCTCATTCACCAAAATTGCGGATACAAATATAATGATAATATAGTAAAAAACATTCAAATAAGTTTCCTGACTCAGAAGAAACATCTCCTAACAAGTCGCAAAACAACATTTTCGGATGGCCTTCAGTTGCCACAGTGGCATTCAGCACCTAAGAAAAATGGTGGAGTTTCAGCTGCGGGGCTGATGCAGGTTCCATGCCACAAAAGCCTGGCCTCCACCCACTCCAGGTTGGATGTATGTCACCCAAGGTCGTTTGAACCCTGGTTTTTTTTAAATCTAGTTGATGTTCATCAAAAAACAAGAACAATGAAGACAAGCTTTTAAAACATCCGTAAACACATAATATATTACATATCACTCTGGTTGCTGAGATATGGATCCTTATAGGCGTATTCCTACAGAACCCTTCTATAACCCAGGCATAGCCCCGAAGTGCGCTCACTGTCATCAGGCGTCACCTTCTGGAAATGCATTTTTGACAAAGCGTACGACCTCGGCAGCTCAATCTGGGCACTTTGTGGAGTTGCCCGTCCTTCATGTTTAACAGAAAAAAACACCATAAAAAAGGTGTTTTTTATGTGTGTGTCTGTAACTATCTGGGTTGACACAAATGATATAAACATATGTAATGCATACTGTATAATAATCTAATCTTAGATAATCTTAAATTTAATACAGTGAATGTTCTTGATTCTTGACATAAAGAGCGAGATGAGGACAGGACCTAAAGTGAAGGCTGTGAGACTACCAGCCATCAATCCCAAGAACACGGCCACAGTACCTGACTTGGCATTGAACCCCCAGTCATCGATTCAGTGATTCAATACGGTGGAAGAAATCTGGCGCTTTTCCTACCATCCGGGATCAACAAACAAAAGCCATGGACCATCCCACCATTTTTCACGGTATTTACATATATTTACCAGTAGAAATGGGTCAAATTCCATGGCGATGTGTCAGCTTCAGGACCCACCTGCAAGAGCACCCTCAATGACGTTTGGATGATAAATGTGACCAAAAACCACCTGAGGGAGACACCGGGGACACTTGTGAAACAACATGGCAGAAATTTGGGAAACAACATGCAGGGAAAGAAGAACATCCTTCATCTTTATATCTGCATGTCCACATTGTCGAAAACATACGTTTGATATGTGTATATGTATATGTTCTTTACTGGTATCCAAAAGAATCTGCAGGCAACAACAAAATCCTACAACTTCCATATCATCAAGATCGTTTTCCACCAACTCTCCTGATTTCGATGATCCACATTCAGCAGGGATGCTACACTGCTGTATCAAAGTTCCAAATGATTGTTGGGCGTTGACCAATCCCCTGTTCCAAAATATTTGAATGTGGGAACATTTTCCGCAACATGAAATACTGTTTGTTGCCTTCTTGAGGGATCTCAAGTGTCCTCATTCAGCAGGCTTTTTAAAGGTCATTTGGAACTCTTACATCATCCTCATCAACTTGATATCAAACATCATGTGCACTTCTATCCGATTCTAGTCAATGAATTGTCCCAATAGGCTCAAGCTAATCCACTGGTTGTGCATGGCGAAAGCAGGATTAAGATCGAGTAGCCATGTGAAAGGTTATGAGTCAGTCCATCCTGGTGTGAAGTTTCCCACCGGTCTCAATGTCTAAGGTCTACACCCCTGCTCCCAACCACAATCCCACCGATGGCAGGCACAAAACATTTGCCTGGCACGCAAAAAAACAACAAACTTCAATCATCTGCTCCTGAAACTTCCTCAAGATTGTTCGAGGACAATTTGAAGGCTGCAAATGGTAAAACATCATAAGTTCATCTACATCTGGTCGATTTCGTATCAAGATTACCAACTGCTAGCATCAGCTGACCGACACTGATAGCATCTAAAAGAGACAGCGGCACAGCTGCGGTTGCAGCGAAGATCAGAAAACCAGCTTGTGCCTTGGTAAGCAACAGATGTGCTGTTGATATCATGGGAACCGAAGGGGACCCGCCCAATGCCACCCCGCCCAAGAAATAAGGCCTTATCAAGGGACTATTAACCATTGGTTTCCATGTTGATAGAAGAAATCTGGCTAACCAGTTGAGGTTGGTAGCTTATCCCATTATATACAGGGCTTTCTTAACATGCCAGGTGGTTGTTTGGGGTTTCTTCCAGTATGACAATAACAACAACAATAGTAGCAAGATCTTGCACGCCGCCGGTGTAGAAAAATCTCAAAATCAACATGCACATGGTAACATCCACAAATGGCTGAGTGCAGGCTAAAACACAAACAATAATGGGGAGCTTCAAGGTCCCAGGAAACCACGGCTGCTATTGCTGGACACGCACACACAAACACACACAAATAAGCTCATAGCTGGTTCCAAGTCGATCATTTTCTCGAGAATGTCTTTTGTGACATTGTGAACAGATTGCCTTGGTGAACTCAAGACACACACGGGTACCGAAAACATCTTTTGCACGTTTTTTGTCTTCAAATACGAAAAGCACTGCTTAGAATGAAAACGAACAATCCAACAAACTACCATCACTACCGGGGTCATCCAGGGGTAAAGGGGGTGGTGATAAAATACCCCAATATCACAATTTTTTGCATCTCAGGCTCTCACCGGTGTGTCCAAGCAGCAACCATGCATCCCAACAACAGCCTTGGGATCTTCACAAACTTTCGGCCGTTTTCTTTTTGGGTTTGCCGAGTTTCTGCGTTGCTTAGTGTTGCTTGGCTTCAGGTCTTTGTTCAGCTGGGTTCCCCGTGCAATGCCAGGAAAGCTGCTATGATACTCTGTGCCAATTCCATGCCATTGTGCAAGGTCTCGCCCTGACGGATCAAGGTTTGAGGCGGACAACTTGGCCAATTGGGAGACTTGATGCTCAAGACTCTATTAAAACATGATATAACTCAACACATTTGAGATCACTTTCACATTCTATACAGTTTATACTCACATGTTTTACTGAAACTTGCTTCAGCTGTTTCTACACCTGTCTTCAAACTCTACACTGTATTCCATTCTATTTCATCATGACTTATCATACCATTGCCATTTCCAATACCAAAAGCTACATCCTCCTCTCCGAGGTTGGCTGGTGCCGTGTGGCTGCGCAGTGGCAAGAAGGGACGAGAACCTCGGAGGAGCGGGCCATGACCCCATGGACTGCGCCCAGGCGGCCAAGTCGATTTGAGCATTTCTTCAGATATTTTTCTTCGGTCTTTATAGAGAATTTTCACGATTTGTGTTCACCATTTTTTCACATATTTTTCTCATATGTTATGGTCATGATGTTTCATAGAGATTTTCGGAAAATTACAATGAATCCATTTTTTTTACTGGGTAACTTCGCATGTTTTTCGAGTGGATGCATGCTAACATTTTCCACAACATGTGTAGAGTCAGCATGACTGCAAGTTGGATCCCAGCTCATGAACTTTTTCAGCCCCAAATGCCCGGTGAAGCCAAACCTTAAACACATAAACCAGGTCATTCCAAACTTCAATAGAAAAATCCACAAAAGCATTTGGAAGCTGACAGTATGTTACCAAAAAAGTGACTCTTGATTGTTTCCAATTTGCTTGCTGTACTTGGAGCACCTCAAAGTGAGTGGTTTTCCCTTCTTCCAATCAAAATCTTTCAAACTGGCATCATAGCAACATAGAGGCTGCGGCAACCAGGCAACCATCTGCAAGCACAAATAAGCACAGTATCATTTACATTAATTTACAACAATTTCCTCACAACACATGTCTGACCAAATTGTCCTTTTGCCAAAACTTGTCAGTTTTTGATAGGGAAAGTTTTGGTCAACCAAATTTCACAAAGAGTTCCAACGTCCAACCCTGTTGCATAATTGAAGTATCTTGAAGTTTTGATTGGGGCTTCCCACTTGTCATGGCGGAAAGGATTTTGGAAGCAACGTCACATGGCCGGATGGAGGATCCCCAGAGGGAAGCACCACATTTGACTGGGCTGATGTGGCAGATTGGCCCTGAACTTGCCGGTGACTGTTGCATATACATGTTGAAACGAAAAGTATATATATTGCAAGTAGTAGAGTTTTTCTCATAGTGTCAAGAAAAGGAACTTAGTTTGGTGCCACATGTTGCTTGTTTGTTTGGGGCGGACCATGAAATACAAAGTGCCTGTGAATCCAAAACGTCCTATCTGGGGTGGATGCTGGGGTAATTTGCTAAAGAATTCAGCTGTTTGTTCATGGCAAATTTCTCGTGATTCTACACATGTTGTGCCAGGATCATTGCTATTGAGCATCACTGGCTGCAGTAACAACAACCATTTGCCAAGAGAGTTTCCATTCCACCAGACCATACCGCGGTGAAAATCCAAAGGCACAACAGGCGCCGTTACGGTAACGCAGAGTGTTTTGCTTCGCACCAGCCAAACAGCTTCTCCATCAGAGCTATATTTGACTCTACATGTTTTCGATTGGCCGGTCGTGAAACGAATCTCGATTGTATTCGAGCTGTACGGACCAATTTCATCCATTTTCATCCAGGAACTTTCGAAAATTCAATTCATTTGCAATAGTGGTGTTGCTTCAGGATCTTTGTATCATGTCGATGATGTTGTAAGGTGTTGATGGTTGTATCTGTGTGAATAAAATTGCAATTTGTGCATAGGAAATCCAGTATTTAATCTAGTGACAGAAACTTATATAAATCGTGACAATCTACTCATCTACCAAATCATCAACCAATCCCCAACAATTTCATAGGGTTTCCAACATCTTTCCAAAGCATCTTCCATGGGTCGCTCGCTGAAGGTTCAAAGTTGCTCAGCTGGAAGCGTTGTTGCGGCGGCCTCGCCCTCAGCACGGGAAGCAGACCTTGTTGATGGAGTTTCCGAGTGGCCACTGTCGGAGGTGCCTTGTGACAACGATGGAAAACAGCAATCAGCAGTGGTTTTCAAACTACCGGTGGGTCTTGGGTTTTGACCGGTATTTTGTAGGAAATATATGTCCAACATCATGTCATGTTACTCACATCTAGTATCTTTTCTGGTTTTGAGATTTGTGTCACCGTTGGCGAGGCCAAGTCAAATCGATTTATGAACATTTGCTAAACAATCTGATACCTTCCCTACCACAAAAGGATCTTCTGACATAGAAATTGACAACATGTTGTGCTTCTTCTCACAGACCTTTCCAGACCGAAGATCATCTTAAACAAAAGTCTGTCTTCTGAAATGGTCTGAATCATGTCCAACAAAGTCACCCATCTATTTCTGCTACATTATGTCTACAACTATGATATCAACTTCGACTCAACACTTATAAAGACAATCATCAACTATATCCCATAAATCCGAATGCTTGCAAACGCCACAATTTTTTTGTTGTTTTTGTGTTTCCGCATGACATAAAAAAACGAAAATATCCGAAAATTCATCACCCCTTTCTTCACGACCTACACGTCGTTTGTGTATTTCAGCGCCTTGCACATCAGCCATTGCACCTCGGCATGCCGGGTCCACAAAGAGGGACCGAAAAATTAACATGATGGTAGATTCGAACCCAAGTACTTTCATGACTGGGATATCAACCCTCCCTGACGTACCCCCCAGAAACAAGGCCTTATGAAGGGCTTATTTACCATTGGTTTCCCTTAATAAGGTTGGGAGGGGTTGGTTGACTAGCCACAATACTTGGAGGATGGGCCCCGTTAAAAGAATCTATTTGCCATTTATAACTAGACTAGCACCGCACTTAGGGACAAAAGCTAACCATGGGATGATCATCCAAGTATGGAAGTCACATTCTTCCAGTCATACCTTGTGAGTAAGAATCAAATAAACCGAACACACCTCCTCACAAAGATATTCTGAGGACTTGAGGATACAAATCTGGGCAAAACTGCTCGGTCCCAAACGCTAAAGGTTGAGCACTTTTAGTGAGTTACATGGGAAAACACACATTGCATGCAAAGGGGTTGTTCGGGTAAAAGGCAAGAATTGCCTATGACTTGCGAAAAAAAAACTGGAATGGAATAAACTGAATAAACGGAAACAGGGGAAGGACCAAAAACCACCGTTGACATCTGATTGACCACTTACAAAATTCACCCGTGATGGATGCATGGAGGATGATTGTATATTTGCCTACTAATTGATCCCCAAAAAATCAACCATTCATATAGGTATACCCTGATCTTCCAATTCCTTATAAACTTGGAACCAAGCTCCCAGAATCTTTTTTGTTAGGCCCTTAGTACATCCGCCCGGCCCTGCCTAGAGCTCCATGTAGGGCGGAAGAGGCACGCCCTGATCGTCACAACAATACAAAGGTGTTTTCAAACTCACCAACAGTAACAGCACGGCCATGAGAAGCTATCGCTTGTGTCAGCACTGGGGCCCCGTCCATCCCAACAAATGCTGTCCTCAAAACAAAGTCCTCGGCCTCAGGTGAAGTTCAAAAACGTTGCATGTCTGGGCGCCACTTTTTTTGAAAAAAGTCGCATTCAGCACTTTTATGAAATATATGGAATCTGGAATTTGATTGAATCTGTCAACAGCAGTGTCGCGATACATACATGTATATATCACTGTAAATAGCATTGTAAAGACCTTACCGCCTATAGGCCTTAGATCCAACAAAAGAGAGTTTGTTTGCATTGAGTGACTCGGCGAAGATGTCCTTTTCCGCGTGAAAGACTTTGGAACAACCCAAATATATCTCCACAAATAAACATATGATTCTAAAAGTGGGGAATCTGAGATTGAATTTTTCCCTAACTTGAACCTTTACCTTGTGATTCCAAATCCGAGGCGCACTGTTGATGTCCTCCAGGAGGAGGACATCAACGGCCGAGTTGTACTTTGCAAGCACCCACTCCTTCAGACAGAGCGAGGACAAATTCCACACCAAAAATTGAAAAATGGTTGGTATTTGGGGAGTTGTTTTGATCTATAGGGGAAGCCCATGGTCACATTTTGAAAATGACAGCTTTTGCAAATATGAGCTACGTGCAATTTGGGTCGGATCGGAAAGACAACCTCCTAGGTTTCCAAAGCCATGTTTGGCATGATGACATAGTGCTTCAAACATCCATTTGCAGATCTTCAATTTGCTGGTCAGTAAGATATTCTACCCAAAAGTTCCACTTTGCGATGCCACTCTGCCAAATGCCACCGAAAACAGGGAACCCGGAATTCCACCACGTGTTTGATGGGTAGCCAAGTTCCAAGTCCATCTTTTTTGGAATCACTCTCTCAGAATGTGATTGTCGAAACACACATATATATGTATATATATTTATGTATATACTGGATCCCTAGAATATATTTATACAGCGAGTTCTTTCAGGGTTCAGCTCCACCCCAGCCCAGCTACCTGCGACGGTGAAAAAGTCGGGTCTTCGTCCCACCTTGCAACAATGCGAGTCACACTGATTTTTGGGAAATGGGTTTCATCTTAAGGTGTGGAAACAAAAAAGTGCGAAAGCTTGAAACAATGAGCAATGGTGGAGAGAGGGAGATGTTCCCCCTCTTTGGTGTGTGAAACTCATTTCTGAGACACCCCGCAACAACATCTAAAAAACAAAAAACAGTTGAAAGAAAAACTTCCACGATGTTTGGATAAAGAGACACTTCGGCCAATGCTCAAACCTTCCAACTCGAAAAAAAAGAGAGCAACATTTCCTATAGTATATCTTGAGTCTACCCCCCACTCAGGATGCAATCGTGCCAAATGAGTCGGTTTAGGTAACCTAAAGAAGGCATTCGTCATCCTGGTGGTGACGATAGCATCCTGGCTAGAGGGTAGATCCAAGCTATATGACATGACCAACCAGTCTCAGCCCGGCACTCTGAATGCGACTGCCAATCGCTCCAGTATTCGTCCTGGGGGGCAAGTGCATTTTTCCTGGAAGCTGACTGAACAATAGGTTTTGGGCCCGAGATTGGTTCAGGTTTATCATAGGTTGGAGGGTAACATCTGTTGCCCCGCGCAATGTAAATGGATTGGGATTTGTAAGCCCCTGCAACCTCTCGCGACTTTACAACATGCCATCAACATACCAGTAGACCACTGAAACACGTACAGGAAAAACATGCATATTCGCTTCAAATTTTTGTTCACCCCATGTTCACCTTGTTGTAGCCAAAAGGATCCGAGGGGTGACCGCAGCATCTTCTGTGCATCTCAAAAAACAAACAAGAACAAAAAGTCCTGACATTTCATCAACGTCTTCACCCAGGGTTTTCTATCCCAGGGACACTTAGGAAATCTTCCCCTCCTCCACCCACACCCCTCGTTCAACGGCGCCTTTTCCAACTTGTACTTCTCACTCAAAGTGGCGAGTGTGTCGCGAGCCAACTTTTCTTCGTGCTCCTGGGTGAAGCCGAGGTTTCTTTGCAACTACTACGACTTGGCACTGAAACCACGGCAAGTCTTTTCGGTGTAGATGGTTTTGTTTCTCGTTGTTTTTTGGGAGGGGGGGTGCTTGAGGTCGGATTTGTTTTTCGTTTTTTTGTGTCTTTGTTGCACATGTTTGATGAGGTGAAATGTTTCTGGTTGGTAAACAGCAAATCCCCCTTTTTTGTGATCCCTGTGACTAAAGTACGAAGTCTCGAAATACAGAAAGAGAAAAATTGTGGAGATAAAGTGGAGATACTGTTGACCCTGTTCCAAGGCTTCGTTCTCCTTCAAAGCAGTGGCGGCTTTGTCGCGAGCCAACTCTTCTTCGCGCTCCTGGGTGAAGCCGAGGTTTCTTTGCAACTCTACGACTTGGCACTGAAACCACGGCAAGTCTTTTCGGTGTAGATGGTTTTGTTTCTCGTTGTTTTTGGGGGGGTGCTTGAGGTTGGATTTGTTTTCGTTTTTTTGTGTCTTTGTTGCACATGTTTGATGAGGTGAGATTTTTCTGGTTGGTAAACAGCAAATCCCCCTTTTTTGTGATCACAAGTTGCCTGTGACTAAAGGTACGAAGTCTCGAAATACAGAAAGAGAAAAATTGTGGAGAAAAAGTGGAGATACTGTTGATAGTTCAGAAATCCTGCACCACCTGGAAGACAAAAAGCCTGTAAATAATGGGATAGGCTACCAACCTCAACTGGTGAGTTTACCGGATTTCTGAACCATCAACAGATACACCAGTGAAACCACCATCAAAACGTGTTGAAAAAATACCACTTCCCAGTGCCCTGTGCCTGCGCTTCTTTCAGCACCTTGGATGCCTCCTTCCCCTCGACCTGACGAAAGATTGGTCGAGTCACGAGTCGTTTTTTTCAGCTCAGACTGGAAATGATGCACTCCGTATTTGTGTAGGTTTAAATATATACTACAATATATGTATATATATATATATACATATTTGTTTCCAAGAAAGTCCCGCCTCAATGGAGTTTTGCACCTCAACCTGTGGAGGACCAGAAGCTGATTCTCAGTGAGAAAATGCATGTTACATGGGCGACCCCGTATCGTACACCCTCATGGGATACCTCACCTGGGGAAAAGGAAAACCATCGACTCAAAAGTGCCGACTGGTAGGTGATACATTAGTGCCCGGGAGGATAGATACTATACACATGCAAAAGACTCTTGTGACATGTTGTCTCTACAAATCATGAGATGCTTTTAGTTGTAATATTCCCAACCCAAACACCAAAAAGGCTGCAAAACATTGCCAAAAATATTTCTCATAGCATACCATGTTTTGTTCACATCCCAAGGACATGTTCAACCTCTGCTTGGTGGCCCTACCACTTACCACCGAACAAACACCCGCTTGGCGGTGGCCCCGCCTTCGACTGATGAACTTCTGTGGCTCCATTCATCTTGGTCTCAGCCTCTGAAAGTGCTGTGGTCGCCTGATCCTGCGGATTTTTGGCGTCGGAACCCAAAGTCCAAGAGGGAAGAAAACGGCTGGAGATTCGTGTTTTTTTTTGAATCCTGAAACATGAAACCTCTGTCAAATACCCCAAAAAGGAAAGACAACTTGTTTCAAGTCTTGGGACCTCGTTTAAATCATTTAAAATCTCAACTCGCATCAAAATTTGGGTGGTTGCACTCCCTGTTTCAGCAACTTCGCTCAGAATTTCTGAGCGAAACTTCGCTTTTTCCCGCCATTTGAGGGAAAGGGAACTAGTCTTCCCAACCCAGCGTTCCACTGACTTCAAGCTTGGTCTCCCAAAAATTCCATCGGCAGAGTTTTGGGTGCTTCCCAGGGAAAAAGCCTTCCAAAAAAAGAACAATGGATATATGGTTGATCTATAGATAAAAAGCAGGCCACCACCATGGAAATGACCATTTCTTCAGGGAATGTACACTCCCTAAAACTAACACCCCTGAAAATAGGCCTCCTCAAAAGGAAAGGATCGTCTCCCGACTCCCAACCATCCATTTTCAGGGGCGAAAATATTAGTTTCAGGGAGGGTAATTTGGAGACACCTCCATTTTGGACAATTTGGAATTTTCCCAGCTTTTGACTTTTGGCTGATACTTTCCTCCCAAGTTCTGGGAAACAAAGGGCTCCGAATTTTCCAGAGCTGCAGCACTAACCAATTCAACGCAAGTTGGTTCTAAGGCATAGTGGGTTTCTTATCATACCTCATGATATTATGGGATTCTAATCAACCATTGGTCTTCCTGAAAAAAAAAAGAACCTTCTTTGTAGGAAGCCCGATGTGAAAGTGGAAACTTAAGGATCTTTCCCATGATGCTTCCAGTGGTCAACCAAACACCACGCATCCTGCTTCGCCAGAATCTCTGGCAAGTGTTGCTCGGCTGCAGTGAGGATCCCTTCACGTTGATCCTGGCATTCAAAGATGGCCCCACCGTTGAGGAGAAAACCTGGATGTGAAACGAATGGGGAATTGGAATATCAACTTACAATAACAGACTTTTCTCAAGGTATGATATGATAACAGACCGTTTCTACTTTGAGTATAAAGAAACCTTGATTTGGGGAATATCAACTTACAATATCAACTAATCATTAGAATTTCCAACGGTTTCTTTGAAGTACTTATAACTTCTATGCTGTTATATGTAAATATATAGATATACACCTAAGATGTGCTTAGGCAAAATCTGGGGGGTAGCTCCTTAGGAAAACCTATCATGGTCAGGGATTTTAGATACCCCTCGGTCCTGAGGGTCGTGCATCGACACTAGTCAAATAGCAAAAGCCGTGTAGACAAAGATACTATGCCCACAGAGCGAACATGAATACTATGTGGATCTGTATGCGCTAGCAGTGCCAGCCAGACACTCAGAATATACCACCTACATTCGCTTAGCCACAAAAGCATTCAAGAAAAGGTCACAGGACTGTTCTGAAGACACAATTGAAGTCACTTGAAGTCTACTGTCAATCCTTCCTGCATTTTGTGAGGGCACTGATTTATTTTGGGAAGCCAAGTCGGTTGACAAATGCTCCGGTGGGCTAAAAGTGAACAAACCAAAAAGTGTGGGGATGTTTATTGAACATTTCCATGGTCCGCAGTATGTGTGCAAATTTTGTCAAAGAAAGACGAAGAAAAAATGCACTGACTGTGTCACGGTGTCACTATATCCCTATGTGATGTGACTTCTTGCTTCAGCCGCCATTGCACATCGTTGCTATTAGTTGGATGATCCTTTCATGAAAAAACGCATGACATGGCCTGCAAAGGCTGGCTAGGAAACGCAGCTTCCACAGGCTCGTCTGGCATAGTGGCTGCTGCCTTTCATTCAATGCCCTCTTCACTGTCTGTGCTTTGGCAATGTGAATGCATACCAGGACCGTATATCGAGAATGGCTGCAATGCTGCAATGCTGCAATGTTGTTGCAAGTAGTCATTCTGCTGTCGATGCATCCAAGCCCATCTTGTGGATCGAAAACTCATGGCTGACAAATCAGCAAATCAATCAAATCCATGAAATTCGGAGCTGCCTGCACGCTGTGGAGAAGAACAGCGTCAGGCTCCGGCACTGCAGCCTTTCAAGAGCCCAAAAATCTGAGGTCATATCGCTAGTCATACTCCGTGCTAACACTGCACAAACATTCACACAAGTGATCAACTGAACCTCGATGGGTGGAGCATCGTGACCATTGGCATTGATGGCATTGATCACTGGCTGCTCAAAGGATGTCTGTACTGCCTCTCTTTCTGCAACAAAGCAATGATTTGGATGAAGGTGTTTTAATCTCTGTCCAATGGCAGATCATCACTTCTGATAAAGTCGAGCAACGGTACTAGAAAACAAAACCAGTATGATACGGCGATAAGGTCAGTTCCGTTCACAAATGGTACCAAATGATACCAAATCAGTGTCCATACCAAGGTACTTTGCGATTCGATTCGATAGTTGCTATGGGCACCTGGTTGGGCACGAACTCTGACGGCCACTCGGCTTGGGTGGCATGGACCTTACAGCACTAGAAGCCGCTTGGGGTGATTGGTGAGATG
Organism: Breviolum minutum Mf 1.05b.01; assembly: GCA_000507305.1. Taxonomy (NCBI): domain Eukaryota; class Dinophyceae; order Suessiales; family Symbiodiniaceae; genus Breviolum; species Breviolum minutum. The sequence continues at coordinate 258,410 of DF239140.1, forward strand.
GATGGATGGATGAATGGATAGGATAGATAGGTAGATGGATGGATGGCATGAATCGAATTATATATATATATAATTATATAATTCATAATTCGTTGAATTCTAAAACTTCTCTCTCTCATCAAAGCCAACAAAGACCGAACTTCTGCGAAATGCAGTTCAGATCATCTCCAGTCCAATCCCCGCCCATCAGCCTGTTCTGTATGCCCATTGGCCACCGGAGGCGGGTCAAGGGTCTCTCCCATGGAACCCACTTCATTTTCCTCAAGAATCAATCTCTTGGCAACTTACAAAGGATCCAAAATGAATCATGGGCAAACCTCAAAACCCAGAAAGTATCAAAAAGCAACCTTTTCGACCTGAACATGGTATCCTTATCTATCCGCGGTAGTCAACTCAGAACAATCACAACTCCTCTGGAACTCATAGATCATAGATTTGTAGTGTAGGCAAATACGTTGCAAGTCTGAAAAGGGAAAGACATTCAACTGGTCAACACAGAAGCCCCTGCTGCCTCCGGAGAATTTGGCGTGGTTGTTGATGAACTCCTAATAACTCAAGCCAGCAGCGGATTCTTGATGAAGGGTCAACATAGGAGGATTACGAGTAGAATCGCCAGTTCGTATCAATCCTATGTCCTAGGCATTTTTGGACTATGTTAGAATCGTATGACTCTGACACTTTCAAGATTGAAGCACGACGTGAACGACAAAGACAAAGCTTGCCTTGGAGTCTTGCAGCATGCCTCATCTCAGGTCATCCACCATTGTAGCTGGTGAGTTAGTGATAGTGGTGTTTCCAGCCAATGTCAGTTAAACATAAGGGTACCTCTACTCAATGTTTGGCGAGCATCTCGGCAACTTTGACGCCCAGCTCGAAAAAAAAAACACAAAAAAAACATGTGGCTTCAGCCTGTGCCAGCTTCACCGTTGGCCAAAGAAATCATAAGAAAGTCTTCTATAGCCGAATTTGCCCGCAGAATATTGTTGAACCATTGCACCCTTCTGATTGTTGGCACCCAACACCCCAAAATCCCCCCAAAACCCAACAACCCTAAAACAACCCTAAGCTCCCCAAGCTCCGCACGTGTGGATGCCAGGGTGCGGAAGCTGCCAGCTGCTGACCTGTGAGTTACAGTATATAGCCTATTATATAGCTGATAATCTCTCATGAAAACCACTAGGTCCAAGTATCTAGCTAGCTGTAGAAGCTGTAGATGTATAATCATCTCTAAATGCATGGGATATGGAATTGGAACCCCCCAATAGATAAACCAATACAGGAATTGAAATTTGGGCATATTCTGCGTGTTTGGGGATGACTATGCCCTCTGGTAAGCTAACATGGCTGGCCGGAAAATCTGTGAGTTTTGAATAGGAAATACATCTTCAACCATTCAACCAGTTGATTTTCCAGTTCCTAGCATTTTAGTTCTTTTGAAATGCAGAGTCGTGGAAAGTGAAGGTTACGCTTGGGATCTCCAAGCTTAAAAATGTGTACTCCTGGTGGTGACTGTTACAGCTTGTGGGGTGGATCCCAGGAAGACTTTACTTGGGTGTTCCGTTATCCGTTGCTATATGACTTTGGCAATTCGGTTTGAAAACGGCACCATGGAGGCTCTTTAAGATCACTTTCTCCAAGCTTAAGCTTGGGATCTCCAAGCCTCAAAATGTCATACTCCCGGTGGTGACTGTGACTGGGTATGGGGTGGATCCCAGGAAGACAGTATTAAGACAGTATTTCCATTGTTATATGAGTTTACTTGGCGATGTGCTCAACATCCAACACCTGGCTAATTTGCTGGTCATTGAGTATGGAAAATGGTAAGCATTTTTCCGTCATCACTGCTCGAAACACCCAATGGCTTGAGGGTAAGATTGGGAACCATCCTCACTTTCCATGATTACATGCTGGGTGGCCCCTTCCCGCCTGGTCCCATCACCACGCTCATCTGTGGGTTCATGGGCATGGGCATGCTTGGCATTCCTCCCATACCCTGCTTGCAGCCCATCATCACTCCCGCCGTTTGGCCTTGGCGCATCATCCCACCTTTGCCCGTACCACCCATTCCCATCATAGGATTGTTGCCCGCACCGCCCATGCCGCCCATGGGATTGGCATACATCTGGTTGCGCATGCCTCCACCTTTTCCTCCCTTGCCCTTGCCGCCCATGCCCGTGCCCACAGCACTTGGGGAGTAGCTTTGACCTCAGCAAAGCCAGTGGGATTGAGGAAGCGGAGTTATAACACCCAAGGCAGCACTACTCTGGTGAAGCTACGATACGTCACCAGGATGGAAAATCTCCAGAAATATTATATATTATTATATTATATACATATTATCTATACACGATTGGTTTATTTTTGTGCTGCTGCCCAGGGCCTTCACACAACTATAGAACTACTTGGGTGAGTTCAAAATGTCAAAATTCCCCATGCCAGAAGACCTTAGTTGGTGGTTTCAACCCTGAAGAATATGCTCGTCAAATTGGACCCCTTCCCCAATTTTCGGCAGGTGAGAATTCGTTGAAAATATGTATTAAAGACCGAGGAACTCAAGACATGGCCAGGCACATGTCGCACGATCGCCTTGACGTGGGGGATGACATGGCAATTTAACACAACAAAGAGAGCCATGCAGCCCAGATTTTATGCTGCCTGGAAGCCTGAAATTGGTACTATGCTTTAACAATCCACATGCCATAGCAACAAAGTGCTCAAGCCCATGTCAGATTTGAACAGACAAGGTGAATCTGGTGGATTCCCTTCGTCCTTGCCACCATTTTGTCTGCAGTGCAAACGAGCCCCTGGCCTGTCCGCTCATAGCATAGACAGGGTTGTTAGCACCTGTCCATCAAGGCCATCAACGAATTTCCCTGTCTACAAATTGAATAAACCCATGAAAGCCTCAGGTCGCCACTACCCAAGCAAATTTTTAGCTTCATTTGTAGACTCCGCTTTTTCTTTTTGCTGCTTGAGAGAAGGATGTAGATTCCAAAAATGCTAGTGTATTTTTCAATAAATATCAAGAGGATGATGTGGTTGGAGGTCGTTCTCTTTTGAACCAAATGCCTTACCCAGAACTGAAAGGTGAAGTGCTTCCACCCCGGACCTGTCTTCCCGCTGGGCGGATAGCAGTAGTTCTGTGCCTAGCAATTGCTTTCTGCTTCCACTTTTTGCAGCACTTTGCAACAAAGGCAGTAATTTTCAAGGCTCCCAAGCATGTACAACTTGATGGACTTTAGTTTTGAGATTGACAATATTCATCAAGACAAGTCTACCAAGCCTTCTACATGATTCTCCCCTCCATATCTTCCGAAAATGAGCTCGTCTTATACCATCAATACTGGGGAATCAACATGATTTTTCTCAGCCAAACTCATCTAGACATAGACATAGAATAACCATTGATAAAACTGATGAATTGACTGAAGAAAGGCATTCTTGCAGGGTTCCTGTTTGGGCATCTCAAGTCGTTTTCGGCATCTCAAGCCGAATTCAAAATGATGAAGCATGTAGAGATCTTAGCAGGCTCCTGCCAACCATCCCAAAACGTTTTGCTCTTAAAGTTCCCACCTGCACTGGGAACTTCTTAGGAACCACATCCGCAAACAAGACCTGGCTGGTGACGGGAGACGCACGATTCTGCATCCATCAAGTTCAAACGGTGTGAATTTGATCATATTTCAACAACATTCACCAACTTACTGAAATGTTAGGTCAACTTGGAGGATGCCTCCACTAAACCACCAATTTGGGGGGAAATCCATAAGCTAACATCACCATAAATCCTCCTAAATACGTATGCATATATATGTATCCTGTACAGTACACTGTGTGTGTATATATGTATACATACACATGGACATGTAATGTATGTATAATAAAGTATATTACGTACAATTACCTATCAATCTGCAATCTTCACATCCAAAGGGTTGCCCTTTTTTTTCGTGGCACCTTATCCACCTGCATGGACTTCTTTTCCTCTGCAATCTGGTTCGCCAGAACACACTTGGCCTTGACACGGCTTCAGTGGCTCATATGGCAGGATTGTCTATCTTGTCTACCGAGAAGAAAAAAGTTGGACATACCATGCATTCCATTTTCCATACGCGTATTGCATAGGTTGATTGAACTTCAACTCATGGCTGCATTTGCTACACATCATTGTATCGAATTACTTTCCATGGAACTGTTTTGCCTTGTTTTGGTTGTGTGTATGCGTTGAAGACACCTCAATTCGTGAACACAACACTTTGTCAGCATTGATTCTACGACGCAAGTGTTGTTCACTTTTTTGAAGCTACTAGTACTGACAATGCATTCTCACTTGACCAGCCACCTTGGGAAAAAAGTCTACACTTTTTCTCGAAACCTTTCTTTAGGTAAAGGTAAAAACGTTTGAAGGGTCGGGGGTTCTTCAAAACTGAGGCACAAAAAATGATCATACGCCACACTTCAACTCCTTCTGCCACCTTCTTCTTGATGCAAGATTTTGTCATGAATAGCAACATCACTTCACCCAACTGCGGCAGCTGAAATGGAGAAACATAAATAATACATGGGGCGACCAACCTGCACATCGCATTGAGGCGGTGTGGCAGCGGGCCCATGGGATGAATCGTCCACCACCTGCGCATCCATCACACGTGGCAAATTGTAAGGCCGTTTCCCGAAAACGCACTCAAAGGGTTCTTTGAAGGAATGTGTTCATAGATGATGATCTTTTACATGGAACGGAAAACATGACCACCAACCCCAACCATTACGTCGGACCTCCTCGCAGCTGCACAGACCGCCCATTTTTATGCTGCAAGGCTGAAAAACGACGTGGAAAAGAATGAAAACGAGGGAAAAAGGGCGGGGAACGATGAAAAAAGATGAGGTGGACTTGACCCTCTATAGAATTGAAACGTTTTGAGGATGGCATGATTTAATTTTTAGTCGACCTTTCTGAAAAACCTGTGTCTGAGAAACCTGTATCTGACAAACCAATATCTGAAAAACTTGCTTGCTCAGGTTTTCAACATGATTTGATTGCCAGCTTAGGTTTTCAACATATTGAAGTTCTCCTTCAATGGGATTACAGAAAAAGGATGATTGAAATTGATCCACCAAGATGTTGATTTTATTCTGGGGCATGGCACTTGCATTCGGGGATATCACCCAAAGGACTGGAATTGCTAGTTGCAGATAGAATATGGTCCTGACTACTTTCAATAATATTGCACATAGAATATGTAAAGTATTGATTATCATAATCCTGCCTCATCTCAACAAAACAATCAATTTCCGACAGGGCTTTCATGGATTTGATGTGTGTGTGTGTGTGTGTTTGACTGTGTGTGTGTGTGCTCAAGTGCATTGAGTTCGAACCACTAGCTCAAGAAGCTTGATTTAGCACTGCGGCACGTGGGCAACCGTGTTCTGAGTTTGCGGCAAATGATGTTTGTCAAAAAATCACTTGTGGCAAGCTTATGGCAACGTAACTTTCCTCCCTACCAACAAATTCTTTTGAGATTGCAGTTCGGAGCTAGCGCAAGAGACTCTGAACTATCTCAAGGACCGTGACGTGGAATCAGGGGTGACCGTTGGCCATACTTAACCACCCTTTCCCAGAAGCCAAGATTGCTCGAAACTAAGCTCTCGTCAACAAACACCTATAGAATCACATCACTCAGGCAAAAAAACATATAAAAACACCATGGAATCATGACATTGAAGTTCATCAAAAAGCTTGAATCAGTAAAGAATTAAACCATCTGTGTCCCATCTTTCAAGCACTTTTCCAAACTTTAAGCCCCCAGCTTTACTATAGAATTGCTCACGGTTATTTTCATTGCCAAGTCTGATCAATCATGAGTTTCATCTCAGAAGGGTGCTGAAGAATTGATGCTGCAATTCTATAGTCACTCCTAACTCTGGTAGACAAACTTGACACATTTCAGGCCGGGCCAACAAATCCAACTTTTTTTTCACCTTTTCATTCCTCCAACATGGCAATTCGAAAGCCATTTTTCGGCCAGGCCTTTTTGAGGCCATGTCTCTTTCAATCACCCGGTCAGCTCAAAAGTTGTTCAAAAAAAGCGACCAGTTTGGGCAAAAACAAATTGAGTAGACATACCATATTTTTCTGAGAAAACTGTCATCTAAACTCTTTCAAGGATTTCGATATGTTTTGAGCCGTCGGGCCGTTTCCGATCTACCTTCCCTGGCACCCCAACTTTGCCAAAGGAATCTCACCTCGATGCCAAAAAACGCAAGCAATCTAAGCAATCAAAAATCAACAAAAAACTGTGCACTTCCCACAGATCTGATGTTTGAAAAGTCGGAAATCAAAAAACCAGCTGAGAACAAGACATACAAAAAGAAGTCTCCAGAGACTGCGAAAGCCTCTCAACTGCAATAGCTTCCCATGACCCGAGGCCGAGGCCTAGTCCATGACCTCCTTCAGGGCCACACCCACCACAAGTAGCACGAAAAGAACGCCAAAGGCAACAGCTACTTTGCCACCCACATCACCCATAGGCATAAAATACCTGAATTTTTAGGTGTTTGGAAGATATCCTGGGAAAAGATGTCAGAAATATGTTGTTTTGTTTGAGATTGAGTGGATGCACCATGTTGTTGATAAAAAAGTATCTACTATGTTATATCCATCTTAGAGAATCCTGGACCTTAGCTTCTTCACTTCAAATCGGCTGTAGCTCAGTTCTCAGGTGCCATTGAAAAAAAAACAGCCTTGCTATACCCTTAGATGTTCGGCAAAAGCTTCCCGGTACACCGGTACATCCCCCCCTCTTCTCCAGTCTTGATACCCAATGACTCCCATGAATCCCCCGCACCGTTCGTTTTGGCAGAGGCACTCAGTGGAATAAATGGTGCCGAATCCCAGGTACAAAAAGAAGACGACTCCAGGCACGAAAAACGCGTAAGGATCACCTTGGTAGAGGAGATCACGACCCACTTGAGCTTCGACAAAGGTTGGAGGGTAAACTCCCAGTTTCTCATCAAACTAAGGCTTCCCAAAGGAAGTTCCTCATGATTTGGGGAAGGTCTTTTTGAATTTCTGGAACATTGGTGCAAATCCATCGACATTTTGATGATTGATCGTTGAATCTGAGGGAAAACAAAGGATTGTCCAGTTTTGGGTGGTCACAGGAGGGTTCACTTGCCAGGAAGTGTATCATAAAATATGTAATATATATACAGTATGTTATTTCAGGAATGCCATCAAACTCTTCCTTTCGCACCCTTGCTGCTTGGCAAGTCATATAAGATATCCTTAACAGGTGGGGGTGAAATGAGCCCAGTACTATCAACTTACCAAGTACCCTGGACCACAAGAAACTCCACTGGAGAACATTCGAATGGTTTCTAGAGGTTCCCCCACCTTCTTCCTCCGCCACAGCCTTTGGATCTCCACCTTCGGGTTCTTTGACCTCCTTTAAAAAAAGCCGGGTCCATAGCATGGACACTGGCATTTCAAATTGCACTCAAGGCAGGCGAGACTTTCTGTGAGGAAGGTTTTTCGATCCCGTACACTTTTCATCTTCACAGAAACGAGACGTTACATGATCATCCCTAATCTGGAAGAGAAAAAACTACAACTATAATTCTCAAGTAAAGTAGCAAAGATCAAAAAAACACCCCGCCAATGTGACGGAAGTCCTTCACAGCATCAACTTTCTTGGTGTTTTCACTTGCCCTTCTGGTCAGATGGTCAGATCGCCCTGACACCTTCACCGTACTCCAGGCATGATTTGCTGAAGCAAATACCTCAGGAACCCGGGAATGGGGAGTTTCCTAATCTCATCTAAGATTTCTGTATTGTTACTTCATACAGTTGGTAGTACTGTTTGATTCTGTATTTGTCCCAGGTAATCTTGTTCTTGTTCCAGTCCTTCATGGTTCTATATACTGCACTTGGACTTGTTGTGTTCTTACTATTGCTCCTGTTCTTGATGGCTATGCTATTGCTATGTCATTGTTCTGATTGCTACCATTCTGACTATCATGATTGTTCTCGGTCATGGTATTTTGCTCGTGTAGTTGTTGCTGCAATTGTAACTACATGCTTTCTCATACTTTTCTTGTCCTTAGGATGATAATCATTACAGTCAACGGATCATTACCATCACTTGCTTCCTGCTGAAACATCCAAGGATCTCCAAAGACCCCCAAACTGAGGCAAAGGCTAATAATACAGCACCAATCAATGCCACACTCAACAAGGGCACAGTTTTTCCTAGGCAAACACTGGACATCTCGCCGAAACTGATTTCATGTGCCAAAAAGAAAACATCACGCCTCCCACACATGAATGTCGAATTGGAGAAATCTTTCATCTTCAACAGGGAAATACAATGGAATACGGAATACAATGGAAAAATACAGAAATGCATCTACCAATAATATGGGGAAATCTCAGTTCGTAATAGTTCGTAGCTGAACCAATCATATTACATTCACCTCCCGGAAGCCAAGACTCTTCGCTTTCTGTCTGAAGTCATTGGGTCAATTTTCCAACTGCCGCTTTCGCATAGCCAGTGGAAACATGTCTAGTTTTGTAAGGTCTAAGTTCTGGATATTCCTGGATTCTTAGATGATTTTGTTCTATGATTGATTCGCCATTGCTATGTGTGATTGTTTTCTGACCTTTGTTGACGATGTTTTAAACGTGTTGCTACAGCTATTTGCAGCCTAGCGAATCAGTAAGTTCAACTAAATGACTAAAGACTAAAGTCCTTCAACAAAGCTTGTCTCACTGCCTCTTTTGACCGGCTATCGTGTTGCACTGTGTTTTGCTTTTTGTAGAGTTCTTCGTCTAAGCTGAAGTGAGCAGTTGCGGGTTTCATTGATTTGCACCACTGTCGAAGCATGATCAACTCCCAATTGATTGCAAGAAAAACAGAAACGAAAGATGTGTTACAATCACAAGATGATGTGTGATACAGACTCATCTGCATCGATCCTTCAAAGTACTCTTCCAACTGATCATGAAAAAAATCCTTTTCCAGGTAGGGTTATCTCCAAACGTTGGCCCTGAACAAAGTCAAACATCTCGTTAAAAGGCAGCTGCCTTCCAGCCCTCCCACATCGCATTTTTTTTTCAGCCAACGGAGAGATCTCTCAACGGAGATCCATGACCAAACCGATGGCCACGTTGCCGAAGAGCCTTGCAAGATCAAAATCATTCACAGTGGAAACTCCCCAACTTTTTCACTGTTAATGAAGTGCAAATGGATGCGCAAAATATCGTATCCCAGGACAATCCACTTGGAACGTTGACTCATGAAATCTGTTATTACAGCAGTCATGTAAAAAGGGAAATGAAGATGATGTGCAGTAAAATAAGCAAATAGGACATAGGATTGCTTTTTTTCAATGACAAATTCAACGCACCACTACATCTGAGGGGGGTGACCCGGGTAGGGAAAAAATAACTTCCTAAACCAAGACACCACGATGCAAACAACTTGGAGAGCTTCCAGTTCAGAGCAGCACTATGGTGCGTTTCGACCTTCCAAATCCAAGGCGTGGGCGTGCATCTTTGTTGAAAATGCCCATGTCTTTTTTCAAGATCAGATCCAGGACTCAGGGGTGTTTTGTCTAAAGTCTTCCACCACTTTGAGGATGAGAGTTGATACCCACCTAAGTTCTTTTTGTTGGAAGAAAACCATCCAAAAACGAATCTTTCCCACAAAATCCAACATCAAAATCAAACTCCGCAGTCAAGCAACTGCAGCACCACCAAATGCTGCCTGAGCCTCAAAAAAGATGCGTCGTTCAACCGATGAAAATTGAGGCCGGCTGTTCTCTTCGACTGCTTCCGGGCTTATGAAACCAAGCTGTTTCAAAGGGGACAAGGGATGAGTTGATGGTATGACATCCTCATTTGCTTCCACACTCTAAATTATCTCCAGTAATCTCCAATGTTCGTTTCTTACTCGCATACCATGCATCCAGTTTTCCAGCCACACTAATCCCACACCAAGGGACCGCTGGGGAACCCGAGTGTACCTGCGCTTTTTGGAACAACGCCGCACCCACTTTGAAATCAAAGTTCAATTCACCAAAATCATGGCTCATTTACATACCAAGCATGATCCATTCTACAACGAACACAAAATTACAAATCCTTTCTTACATGAGGACATTTTAATAGAACGGTTCACCTTACCCGATTGAACTGCCCGAATCAACTGCCACAACTCTTCCCCCAAAGAAGGGCACTGCAATCTTGCTCGATCGGACCTCGAGAGGAGTCTGTAATTTTGTGGCAATAAAACGCAAAACGATCCATCCCTTCATTGTGACTGGATGGGTCAACACCTTTGTTCAGGACCCTAGAAGAATTCACACGGAGTCTTTTTTTGGGGGGGAAACCCCATGGGATAAGTCACTCCTAAACGAACCCCCTACATGTGAGCAGTAAACCTTGTTGAACACGGACGGATCTTGTCCTTTGGTGAGGTTTGCTCCAGCCATCCCCAAAATTCTTTGAACAACTTGTTCTGACATTCACCTGGTTTTATTTCCATTGGACTCAAACCACAACAGCAGCATCAAAAAAGAGTCGCTGAGTAGGGTTCAATGGAATGAATAGATTCAGTAACAGATGTTACTCATCCTAAACGGGATGAACTATCCTTTTGATGGGCACATGAATCCTTCCTTTTCAAGGAACCACCTGAGACTCTTGTTTGGATCCGCTCTCATGGCCCCGTCGCAACAAAGACACAATAGCAGGAGCACCGTCCGCGCGCGTGTCGTCGGGTGCATCATCCAGGCCGTGGCAAATTGGGTATGCAGCCTGACCATCAGCCAAACCCTTCCACAGGTTGCAGGTCAAAGCTGATTGTTTTGGTATGAAATGTTCATCTGGATGTGGGTACTTGATTATGACTGGGCGAATGCCTGGCCTCAGCTTGTCATCAAGAGTGTCACTGACTTTCAAAAAAATGCTGTAGCAACTTGCACAACCGCAACACATGAGTCAGGCATACATAGCATGGCCATGGAAAATTGAAGGTTTTCCCATCAACACCTCGGTTTACCTGAATGTATATCTGAAGGTTCCTGGACATCTTCAATTAAAGATTCCGTTTTCTTGGCCAATTTCATTTGTAGAACATTGGAAGTCCGAATAGATAATTTGGTGTTTATTGGAAGTTCCAACAAAACTATCCACAAATCATCTGTTCTGATGGTCAGAAAATCAACAAGCTCAATAAAAAACAGAAGGACTTGACTTCCCAAACAAATGGATCATTTCCTGTCCGCTAAGCCCTGCCCGAAAAAAAACTCTGCCCTTGGGTACCTTGCAGGTGGTTGAGATGTTAGCAGAACATCCCTGGTTACTATGGCTGCACATCAATCTGTTGCCTTTGTGATCGCTTTCATAGAAAAGACCACTAAGGCACTCCTTGGGGGTCAATGCATGGACAAGTTGCTGGCCGCAAGTGGCAGAGTTCAAAACACCAACAGATACTTGAAACTCAACATGTTTTGTCCACACGGGAAAAAAAGGGAATCAAAAGTTCGTGTAATGTAGGGTCTGGATTTTTTCTTCGCGCTGGGATGATGATGATGATGATGATGATGATGATTGAAAGATTGCCCATCATTTTATCTGCTACATGCCAAGTCCACATGAAATTTCACCCAAAATTTGGTGTGCTAGTTTGAGAAACTACGGCTAAAAAAAACATGAGGGCAAGGAAAGCGAAAGGTTTTTTTCACGCCCAAGGGTTTAGCCCCACTGTCGGTAGGTGGAGCCTACATCCTTCCCCTCCAAAGTTTGCCCACAGCAAGTATATAAACATTTCACAGTATAGATCATTAGATGATATATACTAAATGTAGTCATGTAGTATTCAAAAATGAGAATGCAAATCTCTTTGCCTTCCTCAAAACCCACAAGCTGATTTGACACAATAATAACACCCCCGACAACTCGGAGAATGCGTGACATTGAAATCACCTTTTTATGTTCCAAGTCTCCGAATCTGACAACTCCTGGCATGACTTACGTCGGCTCCTACAGCGAAAATGAGTCAACACGAAAAAAGACGAGGGAAGGATAGCCAGTCTGTATACTCTTTTACTTGAGTATAGAGACAAAGAGAATCAGCCTGCAATATGATGCAATATCGTTTCTGATCTTTTTGTACCTCTAACCGTACTGTACGTCTGGGAACCCCATTCCCAAACAATAGTTATTGGTGGAGAATTGCTTGATTGATGGGATTTTGGAGCGAAAAAAATGAACGTCTCCTGGTGTTGATCTTGTCGCAATACAGAAAACAGTGCGTGGACTGGTTGCTGGCTTCGCCATCGAACGCAACTTGACAAATGGGAAAGTGTTCAGCACAAACGGCAGAGAGGTCTGTGATGCATTCGCCACCCTGTTGAATACAAAGTCTTCTCTGGCCATCATGATCTGTCTCATAAAATCCGCGAGACTCACAAGATGCTGCAGGCAAGTCCCTGCAAGACACATTCATGCTACGGGTGTTTGTCTTCTCACAAAGAGACGAACAAAAAGCTGGTATCTCTTCTGGCATTGCAGGAGAAGCGTTTTCAGCCTCAGGACCCTTGCCATGGACGCTGCGACGTACTGATGCTTGGACACTTGCATCTGAGCAGAGCGGAAAGGACGCCGGGCACTTATTGGCCGGATCCGCCTGACACTCGGCCCCCTTGACCACGCACAAGCGCCGGACCCCATGCCAATCGCTTTCATAGAACTGTCCACTGCTACAGTGTGCAGGGCTCAGGCCTGAACATGACAGGGCTGCCACAGCCACATTGGTCTTGTAGCACATCGCATGGCACTCCGCACTGTTCCCAGCAACCATGGGAGTCACCTCAGGCTGATGACGTTGGAAAACGCTGGTGCCCGGACAGGTGGCATTCTGTACAGGACACACGGAGGAGGCAAAACAGGCACCAGAGCGGAGTTCACAGTGATGTCGGTTGCCCACTTTGTCACTTTCATAGAATTGACCGCTGGAGCATTCCTCTGGAGAGAGTTTGTGACAATTGGTATCTAAACTTCGGACATCCGTCTTGTAGCAGAGGGATTCACATAGACTCAGAGTCTCCTGAACCGAGTCTGAAGTGTCACAGTTCCATGGTCTCTTTGAGATACATGCTGTGGTCCAATCTTCAGTGCATTTCCATTGGGGCTGCCAGACACACAGTCGCAGTTCACCGCCATTTTTTCCTTAGTTGTGCACAGTCGACCGGCTGATAAAAAAAGATGAGTCAAATGAGGAAGTTGTCCCAGACAAGAAAAAGGTTCTACACCACGGATATTGACATGGAACTTGAGAATGGACTCTTGGAAGAGTAGATTTCTTTGAGACACCATCATTTCCAGAATCCATGTTTCTTTTCAAGGGTGTAGAGGATAATGCAAGTCGAGCTTCGATAGAAGTTCACAGTTTTACAGTCATCCTCAGCCAGCTCTTTACAGGTCTTGGCACCTCTCTCCTGCCGGGCCAAGTTTAGTTGAAATGCCCTTGAACCGGGGTAATGCAAACACACCCCCCGGTTGGTAAGCCAAGACATCTAAGCACAATCATAGGAATTGCATGTTCTTCCCAGATACCAATTTTTTGCACTCCTCTATATTGGTCTTCTTGCAGAGCTTCTGACAGAAGGGGGACGTGGTTCCACCTCATCAGGTCTAACCATGGCCAGATGCAGATTCGGGGCATGGCGGTCGTCTGGGTCTCCGGACGCACCCCTTCGTCCAAAGTGACATCAGCCCCTGCGCCAATGGAGAAACCTGGGATGGCCGTTGCAAATAGATGATTGTTTAATGTTTCAAGATGGCATCCTAAAACGGCAGATATAACATGGATATAATACATATTGTAGTATGTACATGATTTATTACATGTCTACTTCCGTATAGACAATACCATAATCAAAGAATCACGCTCCTGTTGCCAGACGGGGGCAACCGCTTGTCACGACAGCTGGTAAGCATTCAACAAAGATCCCAACAACAATGTAGGCACAGTTCCATCAACAGCTCCGACACAGCAAAAGTGATATGATAGCTTTGGTTTTCTCTAACACTATGTCACTTTGAGTAGCACTGGCAGTGGCAGCTTCTTATGTATTGGCTTATTGCATGCAACTCGTTTGAAAGGTCCTGGACGTGTCCAGAATTCTTTTTCCAATAGCTCCTTTGTGAGCAAACCAATCTGGGATAATAACGGGCGTTTGTTTTGTCCCCCTTTTCCCAAAGGAAAAAAAAACAACACCTCCCGTTTCAACTCCCAAGGGACTCAGGGTATTCGCATGTGCATCAGCTCCATACCTGCAGCAAATCTTTGATTAGCGCCGTTGGTGGTTTCCAGGCCCTGTGGAAGAAAATCTGAGCTGCGAACGGCGGCCCTAGTAGACTCAGTAAACTCAGCAGGGTCAGCATAGGACATGCATGAACGTCAAAAACTACATGAATCTCTGGCACCAATCTCGGAGAAGCTGGTGCTTGAACCAAGATGAACCAAGACACAAAGATGCCATGATTCTAGTGGAATTCTAAAGTCAAATCAGACCTTATCCAGCTCTTCTCCCATAATCTTGCAAGTCGATGCAACATTGATTTCTGGATCTTCTCCCTCCACTTCTGCCACTAGAATACTCATGATCTTATATGATCTTCACCCCATCCACCCTAAAAATCCAACCAACCCTTTATCCGGTTTTTTCTCCAGAGCAAAGAGAGTCTACCACCGCATCAAAGAGCACCAGAGGGTCCATTCCACTTGTACTGTACCTAAGAGGTCAATCACTCAACATGCAGCAGACAAGAGTTGCTAGAACCATCTTTCAAAGGATATCTATCTATTTCCCGTAAGCATAGTTTCAGTGGAAAAAAGACCAAATGAACTAGCTAATCTTTGACCTCTCCATTTTCCATCGAACCACTCTTGTCAAGCAAGGAGTATATCCCAACTTCCTACATACCGTTGTTTTGGAAGAACTCTGGCTAACCAGTTGAGGTTGGTAGTTTATCCCATTATTTAAAATTTACCATGGGTTTTATACATCCCAGGTGGTTGTTTCGGATTTCTTCCATCAACAGTGACCAATCGCCGCCAAGGATACCCCAATTCGCCCAGCTCGCCCGTCCATACGCGCGCTCGGCCCACGGAAACGTGTTCTAGGAGATAGTCAATCCTGGGCTAAATCCACAAAAATTGCATGCTGAAATCAGGTGACATACCGGGATACTACATAATACATAGGATATATATACCCGACCAATAAACGGGGATGCATGGATACATAGCCCATCAAAAAACGGGGGATTCATGAAATCATCGCTCTCAAAAACATTGTTTCAAGAAATCCCACCCAAAATTCAGGTTGTCTTTAAATAAAAGGATCCGTAGCGACACCGTAGGTTCCGCAGACTGCGCCAACAACCACAAAGTCCAACGGTCACAAAGTTGTTGAATTTGCGTCATGGCATCCTTCCAGGCCTCCTCATCATTCATAAACCAATCTCGCATGGCACGAAGGCTGCAGCTTTCTTTTTCATATTCTCGGACATAGCCTTGTACATCAATTCGAGCAAAGCGAGTGTACAAGACTTTCTCCAAGCGTCCATTAATCAAAAAACAACGAGCCTCTAAGCTTACATTGATTCGTTCTTGGACATAAACCGTGCCATTGTTGTAGTTGGGCTGTGTCAATAAAAAATATAAGGCTTCTGCCAGCTGCTCACAACTCACCATTTTCACATCAATGCCTTCGTAGCTGTAGCCCAGCTTCACCACAACTTGTTCCAGCACCTCAGTCTCATCTCGATCCTTCTTCAAGGATCTTAATGCCTGAACTGCCATTGCAGCAGCCTTGGAAGCATCTCTCAACACCAAAGCTTTCGAAAGTGAGGTGGTTAAGGGAATCTGAAATTGAGGACAAATGCACATCTGTGACATCCATTCCTTGGACGTAAGCAACTTCCAAAGCTGTAAAGGATGAGGCCAACAGCTACAAATCCCTGCGGCTTCCATGCGAAGAACCAGAGGAAACAGTAGATCTGCATCAACATACGCAGCGCTGGTCGGCTGTAACTCACCTTGAAGATTTTGAGTGGCTACACTCCCTGAAACTAACAGCAGTTTTGCACCTGAAAAATAGGCCTAAACACCCCAAAAGTAAACAAACTAGTACTCCAGCCATCTATTTTCAGGTGCTATGTCATGTTAGTTTCAGGGAGGGTAGTTGGGTAGTTAGTAAACTATGTTCATACTGAGGGATCTCAGTCCAGGGCAACCCCCATGTGTCTCGGACTCTTGGACGCTTGAAAAATTGGGATCCCTGAGGCTACGATTGTTGTAGCCTCATCCTGTTCGGCAAACTGCTACTGAGAGGGGGGAGGCATCCCAAATCATATGTAAACATTTAACATCATAAACATATCGACTATCTTATGTGATATAAACATAATCTATATATTTATATTATTAATCTATTATCATTTCATACACACCACCAACCCTTAGTTCATCGAACCTCCAACAAAAAACCACCCCCAAGTTTCTGGTTGATCATTTAGACACCTTGGCAGTTAGGGAAAAAAAACAGAAAAATTTTGCCCTAAAAAATTTTGCCCAAACCACAACTCCAGCTGGCAGGATGATCGAAAAAAAATTAACAACCAAAGAACCGTAGCTTTGAAGCCCTTGGATCGGCCATAGGAAATATAAGCCACAAAGAGTTCTTCCTCTACAAATGGACATCAAAAATTCTGGTGAAATCTTGGCAAAGTCATCACTTTGTTGGATGAAGATGCTCATGACTTCATAATTTCGACCCAATTTGGGAAGCACTGCGTCTTGGAAGAATTTCCGGATGAATTGATTTGAGATCGTGGATCCTTCTTCACCCCAGGAGTGAGAGTCATACATGATAGGAATCTTTGCAGCACCCCATTGAAACCTCCAGGGTGCAAAAACCAGCCAACACCGGGAAAAAAATGGCCTGAAATTCTCCCACAAAAATCACAAAAAAAAACTATTCTTTTGGAAGAATTTGAAAAAAGTCGTGCTCCTTTTTTTCGTGCCGGAAAACACAATGAAGGAAACTGCAACTTCACAACCACCTATACCAGCTTCCGAGTTTGTTGGATACAAATGGTTTGATGTCCAAGGCTTCTTGTTTGGAAGGTTCCATTGCGCTGATCGGACTCGAACTTCTTGAATTCCAATTTCAGAAGTCAATGCATGCGGATCTTTGGTTACAGAGATATGATCTCCAGTAGCCCAGTCATACCATTGCTGCACCTCCCATTGAAATCGAACGCTCTCTACCTTGCCTTCACCATTTACAAGTACCTCCTCCACTACAGCAGGGAGCCACCGTTGTGTCCACCCCAATCGTGGTCGATTGGTGCCCATCTGCGGTGTAGCACACAACATCCACCGATCACCAACTAGCTCAATGCGCTCACGGCCACCATCTTCAGGGAAGGCCATCCGATAAAAGACCTCGATCTTATCGCCTCCCTGAAAACTCCCGTCAAGTGAGCCCATATCATCATCCTGGGGAAGTTCAGCCATGAAATTTTCTCAAGAAAATGGTCGACCTGCCTCTGCCCTATTTTTTGAGGACATGAAGCTGGAAGAGTGCCAAAAACCCGCTGAACTATTGCCTCAGAAAGTCATCTGGGCCAAAAGGCCTCTGGGGATATACAACACAGCACTGAAACTTCACTCCCTATGAGATTGAAAACTCCAATGCTCTCGTGATGTCCATCATTGAAATCAATCATCACCTTCAGCACCTGAAAACATATACGTGTCCATCAAATGCGCACAATATCCATGTCCACTTCTCTCGTGGACTTTCTGGGGTTTTGAAAAGGCTGGATATCCTTCTCTCCCAATCTCCAAACAATTCGAAAGCAACATCAAAACGTCTTTGACATTTTCACGACCATAGACTTGACGTAGATTTGCTTAACTTGACTTGGCAAGCCGAGGTCATATCATTGCCTCTGCAACGTGTATTTCCGACAGGTGAAACAAACCGATTCATATTACAACACCTATGAAGTTTCCCCTCATCATTCGAAGCCACTGCGTTGAATCTCTGCCTGTCAGAATGACACAGGCAAAGGTTGAAAAACAACCTTTGCAAGCAAAGGATATGAACTGGAATCCCGGTGATGAAGGAAAACTTCATCAAATGAAGTCCAATACTGATATGAAAGATACCGAATTCTACTTTAACGCAAGAGTTCTTTAAGTATAGAACAATTCTGACCATTGCATGTCTGGTTGGCCGCAATGGGATCTTTCCTCAATGAAAAGTTCAATAAGAAGAACTAGCCGCTAGCCCGTTATGAGATACAACTGGAATATCCCTCCAAGGTGCTTCAAAAATGAGATGTCCTCCAGGATTGGGTTTGTGGCAGGGGTGCTGAATCATGGATATGGAGCCAAGTTTGCCTGGAAAAACCACCTGGGTATCCCCATGCCTTCCAACCAGAGCACACCGGACCGTGGATTCCTTAGAGGATGCAGGCAATTCAAGTTTCCAGTCTTTGTTTAAAGCAACATTGGTACTACTGTTGATGGAAGAAATCCTGCCCATCAACAGTACCAGTACTTAGAATGCTCTCTTTGGGTTGAAGGTGAAGATTCATCCATACTTCTTCCCGAAAGGTGTTTCATACCCGTATTTGATCACGAAAGCTTGGTAAGGTACGGTACTGGAGTAATTAGTTATTGGCGGATCAATCCAATAAATTTCACTCAAGGTTTCCATGGGGAATCCTAACAATTCCTGCGACTTACGAGTCCTAAAACCCACCAAACAACCAATCTTTTGGCGTTTTTGAAGCCTCTTAGAATGCCAATGCGAAACATGAGCCACACAAAACCCGCAATGTTCTTTCCGGAGGCACAAATCAAGGTCGGGGGCTGAAGGAAATGAAGAAAACAGCCATTTGGGAGACAAATGCGTAGAACAGTTGGGGGAACCCTCCACAGAACCTTTTAGGAAGCGAACGAGATCTGACCCAAGAAACCGCCCCCAGAAGACCGGAAAAGACTGGGAGACAAGCAAGTAAAGAGCGAAAGGAGATCTGGCCCATGGAAACAGACGAAAGAAAATGCGAGACAAATGCAAAAAGGCTCTTAAAAATTGGAAGGAACTGGGAGACAAAACGTGAAGAAGTTACAGGGGAACCTCCACACTTTTTCGGAAGAAGACCAAAGAAGAGTGGGAAACCAATAAAGAGAAGAATTGGGAGAAGAAGACATATGAAAAGAACTCCACAGAACCTTCGGAAGCGAAAGGGATCTGCCCTAAGGAACGGTAAAGGAGAAGTTTGCCCCGAGACCTTCACCATGGCCAAAGACCGCAAAACCAACGCTGCTGGGGAAAAACACTGCCATGTACAGCATTTCGGGACGGTTTTGGTCTCCTTCACTGTTGGAACTTATGTGGTGATGCTCTAGCAGAGTGACGGCAAAAAAGAAATGCCTAAAAATGTCGATTTTTCAGGGGTTGATCTTCGTTCAAAACAGCATTCGGATTGAAATGTTTGACTGCCAGTATCGCTAAAACCAGTGTCTTTGCTTCTCCGCTTTGAAAACTGGAAGTACAGTAATTGAATGGAAGAAAACACCGCTATTTACGATGCCTGCATGTTTTGCGGACATGTCTGACACAACACCGCAAATATCGGTATCTTTTTCAAAAGGAGTGTTTTGCTCAGGTTTTTCATTTGACACCAAAACAACAGGGCAACCACCAGGGGGGCTTTGTTTATAGAAGTGCAACCGATTCTGTGAAAGTTCACATGGTTTCTGGTAATACCCAACACAATAATCATCATATGACCCGAACCAAAGGGAACCAAGTTTTGGCGAATCTTTCATCCCCAACCGAGGCACCGGGCTTCCAGTGGTAGAAGACATCGTTCAGCATCGTTTCGGATGAAAGATTCACGGAAGAACTGTGACATGCTGCGTAATACTGTCATTGTAGGTATCTAGTATATGATATAATATCTAGTATATGATATCATTTACTGAAACTCACAGCTTCGCACCTGAAAATGGATAGTTGAAGAAATACTATATAGTTTCCTTTTGTGATGCCCATTTTTCAGGGGGCTATGTTGGTTTCAGGGAGTGTAATACATATTTATGTATTTATAATCTATAGATGCAATATACTATGCCTGTGTAAGCCTATGTGCCCATGACGGGCCATGTCCTCTCACTCTCACAAGCTGAGCTGATCATTTCTGCGGGGTCCCATGTGGGCACAGTTGCGGCCATGGCCATGGGAAGAAATCATTCCAAAATGCACTTCAGACAATTCCTTCAGCGAAATTTTACACAATTCATCCAAAGGATCTCAAATAAATCATGTTTCCGGTGGAAAGTTGCCATTTTCTGGTGCTCAAGAATCACCAGCAAAACCCCCCTCATCCTTAAATTTCAAAAAAAAAAAAACGGTCATCTTTGGGGAAACCGAACAGCTGTCCACGGGATGTCACCTTGGATGGTGCATGGGCACCATATAATTTGCGAATGAAACGCCGAAGCTGAAGCAGTCGCAGCTTCTTTTTCTTCCATCGCCGTGCCAGCCAGCTCTCCCTCTATTGCTTTTACTCACAGCGGCAAATCTCGAGACCTGCAATGCAAACCGCCAACCCGAAGAAGGGGACAACTGAACTCCATGCCATGGGATAAATGCAAGGCTGCATTTCATGAATGATTCCAAATTGAAATAGTTTCAGGTAAGGATTTGGCTACAGTCTCTCCAAAAACCACATGCCAGCAACCCCCACCTTCGCGACATGGAGCCTAGTCCTCGTCCTCCTCGCCGCCGCCTCCGCCTCCGCCCTTGGAAGCCATCATCTTGCGGCGCACACGGCCTGGGCGGCCTCCACCGAATGGTGAAGTCAGGGCAAAGTCAATGTGCTTCTCACTGTCGAGGCGGACCAAGAAGGATGGGATGTCACAAATCTGCTTGCCCACACGGATGTGGCGCTGGCGAATCAATGTGCGGGCATGGTGGATGGATTTGGCCAAACCCAACTTGAAGACCTTGGTCTGCAGCCTGCGCTCCATAATCTTGGCCGTAGTCAGGCCCAACACGAAGTCGAGCTTCTTCTCAGATTCAAGGAGCAATCCAAGACGAACCATGCGGCGCAGCAGGGCCTCTCCTTGGAAGATACGCATTGGGCTCCTTTCTTCCAGGGTCAGCAGTGTTCGGGCTGCTGTTCGGATCTTGGCCAAAGCGTACTGCACACGCCACACTTCACGCTTGTTCTTCAAGCCGTACTCACCGATGATCTTCATCTCTGAATCAAGACGCTCCTTCTCGAAAGGCCTCTTGGGCTTACGGAAGGTCTTGCCATAGTTCTGATAGCTCTTCTTTCCCATGGCTCTGTGGGGCTATCGCTATAGACTGTGAATACAGAAAAGAGCTGGCTTGAGAGGCAAAAACACAAGCAATCTTTGTTGGTTAGAGTCCTTAACAAGATCTACATGCTTGCTGCTTGCTGCTTGCAAAAAAAGCACGAACGAAACTTGCTCAAAATACTCTTTGACTGACGGCATAAATAAATCTGTTTTAAAGCCCTGTGCTCGCCCGTCTATCAAATACCAGTGATCACCTACGGGTATCTATGCACTTGCAAACCCCAAACTGACTCAGCTCTTTTTTGGTTGCTTGCCTCTGCCATATGCCATCTCAATGGACAAGCAAAAGCATGTCACTATGCTTCAAAGCATCCCCCACTCAGATGTGGCTTTCAAGCATGAAGCACCAGCATTAAGGGCGAGCCTAGTCTTCGTCCTCCTCGCCGCCGCCTCCGCCTCCGCCCTTGGAAGCCATCATCTTGCGGCGCACACGGCCTGGGCGGCCTCCACCGAATGGTGAAGTCAGGGCAAAGTCAATGTGCTTCTCACTGTCGAGGCGGACCAAGAAGGATGGGATGTCACAAATCTGCTTGCCCACGCGGATGTGGCGCTGGCGAATCAATGTGCGGGCATGGTGGATGGATTTGGCCAAACCCAACTTGAAGACCTTGGTCTGCAGCCTGCGCTCCATAATCTTGGCCGTAGTCAGGCCCAACACGAAGTCGAGCTTCTTCTCGGATTCAAGGAGCAATCCAAGACGAACCATGCGGCGCAGCAGGGCCTCTCCTTGGAAGATACGCATTGGGCTCCTTTCTTCCAGGGTCAGCAGTGTTCGGGCTGCTGTTCGGATCTTGGCCAAAGCGTACTGCACACGCCACACTTCACGCTTGTTCTTCAAGCCGTACTCACCGATGATCTTCATCTCTGAATCAAGACGCTCCTTCTCGAAAGGCCTCTTGGGCTTACGGAAGGTCTTGCCATAGTTCTGATAGCTCTTCTTTCCCATGGCTGAGGAAATCCAATGGCAACTGGCAACCGACAACTACGTAGCCGCTGAGCCCCAAGAATAACAGCCAAATTCACCATGCTTCAATGAAAACTTGTCTGAACTTCCACAACTTCCGGACTGTTCGATTGAAATGGCAGTATGTTTTGAAGAAATATCCTCAAGTCAAACCATTCCATAATCATTCCTTTCAAACACCTTTCTGCAAATACTTTCTGGTTCAAGTAGCTCCAATGCTGGGAGCTCTGAAGATGCGTCTGCCATCATCATCATCATCATCATCATCATCATCATCATCATCATCATCATCATCATCATCATCATCATGAACCACCCACTTCGCCATTGGCCACACTTTTTCGAGGCACTTCATTGTGTCGAATAGCCTGATTGAATCAAGGCACCCAGGCTCTTTAGCCCAGCATCGCCACCCTGCAGCTGAACGAGGACAGCGCGAAAAAAAACACAGAAGAACGTACCATGTCTGCATGGCAAAACCAGAAAAATAGATGCACTCAACTGAACTACCCCAAATTTTGCCTTCTGAAAACATCTGCCCCAAATAAATTTAACAGAAGTCCCACGCAAAATCCCCCCCTAAGCCTTTAACCAGTGCTTCATCATCGCAGCACCCACATCCACTTCGCCCGAGGCTAAGGACTGCACAGCCTGGGCTTTCTGGGAAATCAGAGATACTTTGGTTGGATGACACGAGATGGGTTTTTTTGAGGGAGGGAAATCATGAATCAGAACTGTACTCTGCTTGGGTGCTTAAAGCTTTTTTGAATGAACGCGACGTTCTTTGGGATTTTGCAAGCTGCCACTCCAGCGTTCTTCAAGAAAGGAAAGTGAAAGCTTAGTTTAATCAGCAAGACCATCCCACTTGAAGCTTTGCAAATCTCTTCGAAGTGAAGCCATGAGTTGAATTAACTGTCTGTGTCTGGTTTTATTGATTCCTGAGGCGCAAACCAAAGCACCTACGCAAACAAGGCTGACAGGCTGGGGACACACTTGATGAACCAGTACTTTTCGCACCTATTTGCATCCAGGGTTAGCTGTCACTCTAGAGCACATGCGATCATCCATACTCTAAACCCGGGAGGCTGATCTTTACCTGCAGACATTTTCAGGACTCCATTGAAACTCCAACTTGAATTGCGAGTATGAAGAAAACAAAATTACATCTTCTAGTACCTACTCGTAATGTATCATTTCATATCATATCACATCATAAAAACTGTATATCATATCATATTATGTTCTCTGTCATATTATCTATTACATTGTTATATCTCAATTACCTTGTATATCATATTCTCTATTATATATTGTATCATACTATTGTATTGTATCATAGTATCTATATCGCATCATATCACATTACACTACACTATATGTCCTCTCATCTCATATCGTCTCATATCACATCATATCACATCATATCATACCATATTAAATATATCATATATATATATATATGTATTATATGATATATCATCATAATATGATGACATATGGTTTCTAGGAGCTTACACGTTCAACATCTTATGTTAAAAAACAACCCCACTTCCTCTGCTCCGCAAAAAATCCCCACCTCGTAACTTGCTGCAAGATGAGGTCACCTGTCATTCTTGAAACGAAAAAAACAACGGGACAAAGGTCAGAAATCAGAAACAAAAACCAAACAAAGGCAACAATAGTTCCAAAACGCCCAAAAATATCCAAAAATCTGATCTGAAGTCTACTCTTTTTAGGTCAAGGTACATAGTCTTCAAGGGCAGTCTGTCGCGATCGCAGAAAGTCTTCTTGAAAGCCTTGAAACATAATATCACCTGTCACCATTTTCAAGAACAAGCCTTCCAAGGCATCCAAAGCTTTCGAAACTCGATCCGCCTGCTGAGGAGATTCTGCATTTCCCTTACCCCACAGGATCTTTACATCTTCCAAGCTCAGCTCCATGTCCACTTCACGCTTCAAAAATGCTTGTACTGCTCCAAAGGAAGAGTTTTCCAAGGCAACTGCTGACCTACTGCTCACTGAGGAGGGATGACGTCGAAGGTAACAAAGGACATCTGCCATGTTTGCCAAGGGTATTTCCAACGGTAAGGACAACCAACACCAATGATCTTCCGCAGCATGGCCTTCAGGATAAATATTGAAACTTTGAAAGGCTGAACGGCGAAAGGTGACGGTCGGATGGGCCAAGGAACAGGAAAAGATCATGCGCCAGCGGGCAAGAATGGGATGGCAGGGCATGCGATACCTCTTCAGAGAAGCCTTTGGAAGTGAACGAGGATCACCATCCTGAAAGGTACAAAAGCCTGCACCCAAAACAGCTATCGAAGGGTGCCTTTCCAAAAAGCCAATCTGCTTCTTCAAACGTTCCGGATGTGCACAGTCATCCCCATCCAAACGGCAAATATACCTTCCACGACATCTCTTCCAGCCTTCGTTCAGGGCAGCTGCAATTCCACAAGCTGAGCCATTGATCACCTGAATTTGTGCCTTTTGGGCCCATGCTTCCAGGGTTGCCTTTGTCTCAAGTACTGTAGATCCATCATCTACCACGATGAGTTCCCAAGACTTGGGATCCATCCCCTCTTGGTGCTCAATGCTGTCAAGTGCCAGATCTAACCATGAAGATGGGGTGTCCTTCACAGGCATGAGCCAAGAGACAATAGGATCCAAGTCTCCAAATTCCAGTCTTTCCACGCGTGGCAAAGGAACATGAACACTATCCCAATATGTTGATGCATACATCCTGGAAACCTCTTTGAAAATATCTGGAGGCCACTTGGAAAAATCCAAGCTTTGTGTCCAAGAATGCAGCTTCATATCCTCTATACCTTCCAAATAAGATTTCCACCAACTTGCATTCCCATCCACTTTTTCAGCCAGTGCCACCGCAGCTTCTCCATCCGAAAAAAGAGCTACCGACTCTTGCAAGGCAAAACGCAAGACTTTGTCAAGATCTTCCACTGAAATCTCTGAAATCTCTTCTCCTGAAGTAGGATCGCCATAGACCGGATTCTCAAAAAGATTCTGAACACGATTGATTGTGACCACTGCAACAACCGGATCAGCAGGACAGGCACAATACAATCTATCATTTGCCGATGCCAACTTCTGTTGTTTCAACAATCGGACACCATAACCCTCCAAGTGATTCGGATGATCTGCAGCACAAGTTCCAAATTCTGCTCTGATACTCTTTACAGCTTCTTCCACAGAATCTAAGCGATAGAAAGAGGCACTTAATTCCCATGGATAGTTCCAGTCATACTCCCCCTTCTCCCTTTCAAAAATCAGCAAATTGGAATCATCTGCAAAGTTGCCAGTTCGGAAAGGGGGAAGTCTCATGAACTTGTTGTTCGGATGTGCATATTCAATGCGCGGGCATAATTTGGCATGTACAGCATATATTCGGTCATCACTTCGAAGCAATCGCATCGCGGCAGCTGCGTTGAAGTCTGCAAACCAAAGAGCATCATCCACGGTCAGGAGCAAAGTAGCCGTTTTCTCCCGGACTCGGGACATTGTAAGATCCATCAGTTGACCCAAGCTCCTCTCATCTGTTTCTTCCATCCAATGCACTTCGGAATGACCATGAGAAGGATACAAACTCCTTCGAAACAAGGATTCCACTACATTGTAAGAGTCCACAAATGCTGGCCCAGAAGCCTTGTACAGCACAGTGACGTCCAAGGCAACATGTAGCAGGTGTCGCAACAAGGACTGCAAACAGCACAACAACTGGCAGGGCCGATCTTTACTGAAAATTACCACAGCCAGGCATTCTTGGTCAGGGCACCCATGGCACCCGGACATGAGCTTGATTGGGAGGGAGGCTTCTCAGTATACCCATCACGATTGCCTGGTCTGATTTCTTCACAAAATGGTGCTTCTTAAAATGGCGGTAGCTTTACTTTCCCTTCAAGACATGATTGTGCATGATTTGTTGGTGTCACCATTTCCAGAAACTTTCCGGAACAACACATCATACTGTCCTGACTTGTCCTCATTCTTCTGGGATGGTGCTTCTTGAGACAAAATCTGCCAAATGGGTGGACTCAAGAGTGCGCAACAAGCTGCTAACATTAGCTTACCATGACTAGGGAAAAAAACAACATCCAAAGCATGTAAACCTCATTGTTGCATCCATCCTAGTTGCATCAACTTATTATCTTCAAAATAATCTTAAACTTCCGAATTCCAAAAGCATCGGCCTCTCTCCTCCATTTTTTTGGGGGCCGCCGAGGCGGGTCTTTCGTTCCCAGTTTTTGGGTGTTTCGTTCCTAGCGGAAGCTTCTGCCACCGGCCACATAGACTAAGGCTGTTGTCGTGGTGGTGGTGGTCGTGCTCGCGGTGGTCGTGGTCGCCGCGCTCTTTGCGACACTTGGTGCTCCGTGGACATACGGACAATTGGCAGTTGGTGGATATTGTGGGTTGAACTCCTCCGCCATGCAGCACCTGTCACAAGAATTGGGAAGGGGAAAGTAGGATCAACAGAAGATCTTTGGCAGTGAGCCACTCAAATACTTTTGCTTCTAAAGAAAATATACAGCATTTTTTTCCAAATAGAAATTCGAATCTTGCAAAATGAGAAAGGATAGACAAGTTGTAGATTAACCACCAACCATTGACTATACTCCCTAAGGCCCGGACGAAGAGGCGCAGCTCTCCGCTGGAGTGGCTGAAGAAAGTCCGCTGTACCAAGTACTGGAGAACACGGCAGAGCCGGGCGCCAAGTAGACCTCGGTTGATCTGAACCCTTTCCATTGTTGGATACTTTTCGGGGCACCACAAATGGTGGTTTCATCATCATCATCATCATCATCATCATCATCATCATCATCATCATCATCATCAATCAGCAATCATTCTCCATCCCCAAAAGCCACCACGACCTTACACTCACTTCCACTCACCCCGCCTCCGTACAGCTTCTTGCAGATGCAGCAGCACCATGGTATTTCAGCTCTACAGGTGTCGTACTGAAGGTCTTTCCCTGCACGAGAGCTTGGTGCAGCCAGCTGCATCTTAAGGGGCAACAACGTTGGAGGTCCAGTTGGTGGTTAGGTCCATTGGTGGTGCATGTGGATCAAAGTTGATGCATCCTAATTTTGGGGAAAAATAAGGAAGTTGTTAAGTTTAGACGAAGGAAAAGGATTGGCTTTGATGTTCATGCCTTGCCTTGGGCCTTCTTGAGTAAATCAGATAATCAACATCTCAATATTCGATCGCACAACTTCAAGGTAATTTTGACCCTGGGATATCGTGAGTTTGCCTTTGAGAGCAACCTTTCTGGCATCATTGTCCAGTAATAAAAAAACGAGCTTGTCTTCAAGGTCCATTTTCCACTGAACAATGATTGTTGGAAGAAGAGCAGCTTAGTTCAAACTTCATGACTTCATGTTCGCATGCAACATGTTCCTTCATCTTATATTAAACAGTTTGATAGCTACAGTGACTGAGAATTCACAAGTTGGCTCTGATGCAAATGTTCCACCGTTCCACCGAGGACAAGCTGGCAACAACCTCCTGCTTCAACTCTCTCTACTTAGCATGAAGAAGCCGGTGCTTTTAAGCACATCACCTTCCACATAGGCAAAACCAACCATTTCCAACCCCCCAACAAATCCCAAACCAAACAAAAGGATCCCCCAACCAACTGCGCCTTGCATGCATCAATGGCTGCCTCCAACTCATCATCAGGTACACGGAGGGCATCAAGCAGACATTGAATCCTGGTGAAGCCATGAGGCGATGAAGAGAATTTGATTCACAAAACATCACCCAAACATTGATGTATCTCACATATATGATATGTACATAATTATAATATGTACTTATATTATACACATGTCTGTATATCTATATATTTATATAAAGTATGAAGATACATTTTTCAACTTTGGAAGATATCCTGTGCATGAACTTTGAAATTCGTCAACTCAACATCCAACTCGTCGGAGGCCCGGCTCCTGAGCACTGCTCGCCATTCCGCCTTGTTGGCCACTTCGTTCTCTTGAGCCAGTGTTACGACACTGTCGTAGATGTCCTCCCAAGAGAGCTCAACTGAAAAAAACCTGTTTACCCTGAGAACCGGGGGGGGAGGCCTTGGATTCTGATGTTTTGAAAAACCAAACTCCAAATCTGCAAGCATTTTTGTGGTGCTTCTGTCAAATCCTGCCTTCTTCTCAGCATAGCAGTCCGTGTAGTGTCCTAAATTTTCACACTTTTCCGAGCCAAACTGAACCACACAAGGGTCGCAGCCAACAACATGCTGACACACTTGCAAACCATTCCCAACTTCCAACTCCTCCAAAACTACGAACATGTAACATGACCGTGATTTTTAGAGGGATTTCTTGTAGCTTCCCATTTTTCATCCAGAAATATATAATACATCTATTCCTTCAGCTCCATTTGGGCCGCCAAGATGCCACAGGTATACTTCTTGTGACCCTCACAGGCTGGCAACTCGAAGGCTTGTTGCTTTTTGTCGCATTCGATCTCTTGGTCCTTGATGTAAAACTGCCGTGAAAAAACAGTTCAAGGTGTTCAGTTGCTAGGGTCGAAACATACAACACCAGGATGTTCAGTTACACAAATAGGGGGAGTCTTGTTAAAGAGTTGGAGAGCATACCATTTTGTCCTTCATAGGTTGATAGATCCATCTTTACTTGCTTCAGTTGACCGAAACCACACACTTTGAAAAGCTTGGGAAAAAACAAGCCATCTAGTTTCTGTCAAGAAGCATAATACTGGCAGATCTTGTGACCGCAAAGCTCTTCGTTTGGAAAAGGTGTCGCCATGGCAATGTCGCATCTCTGTTTCTTCAAGAAGAGGGCGTCATAGGCATCAGAAAAATATTTCTCCATGTCAATGAGGTAGTGACCAATGGTAGGCACCTCAATTAAAAAACACACACAAAAATCGTGACACCGAATTCTGCCCCCAAACGGGAAACCACCATCCATCCCACACTGTCAAAGCCCCCCTTTTGTTCATCCAAGGTGACTGGAGTTCCTTCGTTCATCACGCATGTGGTAGCAGGAGTTGGAAAAACCTGCTGCCAATGAGCCAATAAACCCACGTTGCTTCGTTGGTGGTTGGAGTGGTTCGTTGGTGGTTGGTCAGCCTATTTTAGGTCCAGGTATTTTTGCAAGAGTCCTTCAAATGGCGAGATACACCTTAGGTGTATTATGGTGTATTGACAAAGCTGAATCACCAATTCAATCTTCGCTGATCCAGCCTTCGCCTGTTCGTAGGCATCGCAAAGGGCCTTCCTCTCATTTTCGAAAATCTGACCTTTGGATGCTTCAAAAATTGCCAACATCTTTTTCTGCGTCAGAAACCTTTTTTGGTGGATGAAAGAATGGTGTCAAAAGCATCAAAATGTCTATTTCCTAAGGATCCGGGCGTGCAACGATGCAAGTAGCATCATAGTCAGACCACATGGTATCCTGCAATATGGAAGGTGCAGCTGAATTGGGCAGAACCCTTTAATTTATATTATCATCTCTACATGTTCACCACAACTGCCTTCCGCTTTTCCCTAAAAGTGTGTTCAAAGTCGTCTGGAAACATCTTGCTACCTATTTGCCACTTGCAGACTTGATTCCCGACCTCACAACAGCTGCCCCCTGTTCCATTCCCTTTCAACGTCAGTTTCCATTCCGTCCTGGACTGAACGGCACTTCACGTGCTCTTCATCCAGTTCAGAGATGGTGTGGACCAGGGTGGTGTCGTTGGGATGGGTGCAGGTAGTAAGATTCGCCCATGAACCATCAAGATCAAATTGCGTCTGCTCCTGTACGCCAACACAGCAAACTCATCACATCTTTCTGTTTTACCGAAGGAAGCATAATCCCCAAGGCATTTCTTTGCTACCAATTTGGAAGCTACTAGCAATTTACATGCTAGCTGGTAAGACTTTACCCCTCAGACTAACCCTCCATAACCCTCGGGGTAGTGATTGCACTGCAGTAAGACAGATAGAATTCCCCTAAAACTGGACATACAAACATCCAAAAAATCCCACCATGTCCAGCTTCCCATTTTACTAGCCTTTTATTTCAACTCCCAACAACAAAAACATCTACCCTTCACAAATTTCACCCAGTTTTTCTCCAAAAAAAATCCCCGGCACCTTGCGTTGCAAGATGTTTTTCTTCATGGTCTTCTCCAACAATTCTTGGATCTGATCCAAGAAACCGGTCCTTGGGATCTGATCCAACACCCAACTGGGGAGACAAAAAAAATCCACCAAAAAATGGGCGGCTTCAAATCGAAAGTCAGGATGACTCAACTCTCCTATGCGAAACAAAATCCTTGGTAAATTTCGAAAAAAAAAATTAATCAATCAAAGACTGGACTAGTGACACACACATCTAGTAGGCTTTGCACAAAAATCCGCCTGTTACCCGGATTGAATGTTTCGAACAAAAGTTTTAAAACGCAGATCTCTGAGGTCCCATCAAGTTGGTTCCACCACTGCCATGCTTTTTCGCACGTGCCATGTTGAGGACAGATGCCTGTGTCGCATCGTCTCACCCGGGCACTAAGTCAAAGGGATCAACCCTGATCAACCGGCCCGGGTTTAGGCTAAACAGAATAGAAAAAAATAGGTCATCTCATTTGAATCCATTTCAATCAATCAGACAATGAACATACATTCATCAAGCCTACAAAGATCCGAACAATTTAACTGAGAAGATGAGAATCAATTTGGAGTCCACCAGGTCTCTTCATGACACGGCGCCTCAATGTTGTTCAGCGTAGCTTTCTCCGGCATCATCAGCTTCATCTGCATGGTCATCTGTTCCTGGCAGATTGCAGGCGAAACTAGTTGTCTCCGGGTCCCAACCAATAGAATGTATCTGACATTTATGTGCCTGTATAGTCAACATGAGTAATTCTATATTTATATATATAAACATAGAATATATATGTATATGAATATAGAATATATATATATATAGATATATCTAATTCTTGTTATCTCATCAAATCTTGTTCTCCCTTTTTTCCACACCCCATGACCAGCCTCAAAATCCCTTCCCGGATATATACCTCCATTTAAGTTAACCCCCAACCAACCCGAAACCCCCCACCCCCCAACCAACCCCCTTTCCCGCCCTTCACCTCGATGAAGGTCAACTTGCTGCGACCACTTCTTCGCAAAGAAGCGGCATCCGATTGAAAAGCCAAGGTTAGACATACTGCCAGCACCAACTTCATTTCTCCTTAGAAACTTCGTTGAATTTTAAACAAACCCCCACCTCCCCACCCTCCCGGAATTTTTTGTTGGGGTTGGGGGATGTTTAAACTTTAAACAATAATGATAGTGAAAATGAAAAAATGGTCCAAAGGGGAAGAGTGACAAAGATGTAACAAGTTATACCCAATGTATTGCAAAAAAGAAAGGGCTTTGAAGCCTTGCCAGGCAGTGTTTGAAGCAGCTGAGTACGTGAATGACAAAAAAAAGTACAGTAACAAGATGATTTGGCACATCGCAGAGCTCTCAAGTAATCGCTGATCCACATTATGGCCTGCTACACTCACAATCTGAGACTCCGGCAACAGGGAGGAAAGGTGCTTGCTAGCTCCGCAACTAGTGACTAGTGCTGAGCTTTGCACAAGCTCTTTGAACCGGATAAAAAACAAAGGTGATGCTGTTTAATTTAACAAGACATTTGCCACACCTTACATCGAATTGGTGCTCAACTCCAAGGCAAAGTCTGACACTGCACACCCATGAAGCAAGCATTCTGCCATGCACATCCAACAAAATATCAGAAACTTGTCTTATGCAAATTTGTCAAAACTTCTCTTTTTCCTCTCCACGTCAGCCGCAGCGAATTGTGCCACCAGCGAACCCACTGCACGAATGCCTGCATCCGGATGTCCCGCCAGCGCCCAATCCGGCAAGGCCGAGGCATCAGCGACATAGAGGTCTTCCACTCCCCTCACTCGCAACTGATGATCGAGCACCGCTCCGATACGTGCCGAGCCGAAGGGATGCTGCCAGAGTCCCAAGTGCTGCGCACAGTACTGGCCACCAAAACCATCCTTCATCAAAGAGTCCAAGGGCGGATCAAAATCTGGACTTGGAAAAGCTTGGACCAAGAGTTGATACACTTCCTCGGCCAATTTCACTTCACCAAACCGGCAGAACAAAATGAGCCCAAACAAAAAGGTCTCCATTCAAAAGGAAATAACGTCCCTTTTTTCGATATCCATCCATCTCTTCGTGAAAAAAAAAAAGTGCAGAAAAAGCAGCTAAAACACGTCCAAGCTTCTCGCAAGCCACGGAGTAATGTCCAGGCACTTGCACCTTCTCCAATGAAGGGATTGTTCAGGATTGCTGGCGGCTCCCTCACATCTGCAGATCGTACCACTACGCGTCCACTTTTCATGTCACTGAGCAGTAAGATCCTTGGGTTTTCGATGTACTGCGCGAACGCCAACAACGGCAGGATAAAGAAAGGCTCATTTCATTCCTTCGCTACTTTTGCTTGAAAAACTCCACTAAAAAAACGTCTGCTCGTACTTATTAAAAAAAACGGATAGGTTCAAACCTCATCTGAGCATCAAATAGCCCTTGAGCTCGAGTAGCTGTTGTGATCTACATCGTGGAATCAACTGCAACTCAAAAGTTCTGCTGGGACGACTGAAGTTGGCTCCATAAAAAGCATATAAGCTACCTTCCTCACTACAACTCCACGGTGCTGGAAAACGGAGGCGAAGACGAAATGGAAGATAGGGATGATCTTGCAGATTTGCACCCACCTCAGGGCTTGAAACTCGAAGTTGAATGCCCAATCGTTGCAAGTCCTTTGGATGCCCAATGCCCGAGCGCAGCAAAATCATGGGTGTTTGCAAGGCGCCAGCACTCAACACCACACCATGACGGCCAAAGATCTTGGAATTTGGGGAGCTGCCAGCCACTTCAACACCTACAGCTTTGCCATTCTCAAAGATCACTTGATCCACATGGGCATGCCTTAGCACCTGTGCTTTGCCGTCGCTATTTGTGCAATGAAATGCAGAGAGCCCTTTGGATCCTCCCTTGCACTTGGCAATCTTTTGCACAGGACCAATGCCATGCTTGAAAGACATGGAAGCATTGCTCCGATAGGGAACACCTGCCGCAACAAAGCCTTTCAGTACAGTTTCTTGCCACGAGCCAGCTATCGGTATCGCGTCCGATACCAGGGACAACTCCGATTCAACATCCTCGTAAGCGGCAGAAACCATCTTGCTTGAAAAAGGCAAGGGCGTGCGAGTATAAATTCGTCCATTGACCATCGAGCTACCCCCCAATCCTCTTCCATGAATGAGTTGAGTGCTGCGTGTCACATCCCCTAAAGTCCATTCCACAGTGTTAACGAACCAATGATCAACTTGGTCAGGAGAGGATGGATTGGGATGAACCTCCGTAGATATGAAGCCTTCTCCTCCTGACTCCACCAATACAACCACAAACCCCTTGGAAGCTAATCTGGAGGCTGCCACACTCCCTGCAGACCCCGCACCCACCACCACAAAATCTGCAAAATTCTTCACTGTCACACTTCCACTGTTGAAAAGTGAGAAGTCTTCCCCTGGAGGAAGGCAACACGTCATGAAAGTGGCCGTCGGACTGGTCCAGCAGCTTGAAAGACCTTCAGGACCAAAGGCTGGATCGCAACAGAGATCCGGTCTTTGCCAGGGACCCCAACACTGCTGCCGTTGACGGAACCCCCCAAAATGAAACTGCTCCACACCTCCAAAAAGATTCAAATGAGCATGTGAGGGAGGTACAGGTCCTCCAAAATCACCAGTAGCAACACCTGGAACATATATCCAACGTGGATCTGGATGAATCGTGCGATGTGGATTCTCCATTTTGGACATGGTTAATAGAGTCTCCTCTGACAAAGCCTTTTGGCAGCATGCCAAATTCTCTTCCATGTGCTTCTTGCTGCGTGCGGAGGGAAGTACGGCTACCCCTTGGCTTACAGCCCAGTTCAAAAGCAGCTGAGCCGATGTCAACTTCTCTTGCTCCGCCAGCTTTTTGAGTCGGGGATCCTCCAACCAACTTGATCCAGCGCCTTCCAATTTTGACATGCAACTAACATGACCAGTTTCACAAAGGGCACCCGAAAAAACTGGAATTCAATTTTGACCTCTCATGTTTTTTTTGAGGGGGAAACCATTTCCTTTGTTTGGAGGTTTTTTTAACTTCAACCACCACCACGGCTTTCGGTCTGATTCTTGCCTCCCAAACTGCTATAGGCCACCAATTGCACGTTTCGATCCTTGCACCATTGCAGAAGGTCAACGCGATTCCACCAGGGATGAAATTCAATCTGCAAGACATCCGGCACCCCATCCATTTCTTCCAAATGAGGCAACTCGTAGTTTGATACACCAATCCTCTGCATAGCAGTGGCATAGCCACATAGAGCGGCTAACAACAAAAAATGGGCCCCAAAAAAAACTTCCAAAGAAGTTGACATGACAGCAAAACCTTATTCTATGTTAGAAAATACAAATTTGGTGTCCCATACCTTAGGATATTCCCAAGTAGCAATGAAAGTGAAGGTGAATAGAGATCCCCTACGCCTTTCTCAAACAAAAACATAACAACCATCCTTGTGGTCATTGAAATCCTGTGGGGGAGCCTTCAATAAATAATTTTCAACTTCTCGTTGAGCCGCCATTGGACCATCCCAACGGCCTTGGCATGACGCAACGCAGCCCAGCTTTCCTGACGGCATTGCGACCAGTCGGCCGCTGCATCGCCACGGTCCAGGACACATGCAGGGTCCGTGGAGCGTTTTCGCCAGCTGCGACCCGGCCAGTGAATCAGAATACAATCCAACTTGGACCTCCAAGGTGAAACGAAAAAGCAAACCAACCAAAATAACTCCCCGGTAGTTGATTGGATATCTTTACTGTAGCTTTCTGACGGACAAAATTTCTGTAGTATATTTTAATCAATGAAAAATTGATTGGAAAAAGGAAATTGAGAATATAGATTACAAATAGATACAGTATGTTATTCTGCAAACGTTTCCATTGCCCACCAAGGATGGTTCGCATTTTGTGTTCAAAGCAAGTCGACCCAACACCAAGTGAGGAACGGACGACACGCAAAGGGGCACCATCTCGAAGTCAAACAAAGTTTTTTGAAGTGATTTTTGGTTGCTTGGAATCGTTTCCAATTAGACAAAACTTCCCTTTGAAAGGAAAAAAAACTAAACTCCTGGTGGCCTTTCCCCCCCAGCCTCTCAGATGGCAACATCGTCTTCTGAACCTCTTTGATGGCTTCTAAAGTTTCTTGAAAACCCATCCGTTCTGGTGGGATCTTCGTGGAGATAAAGATCTCCAAGTTTTGGTTTCCACTTTCAAGACCTTGACGCACACCCTCATCATTGTAGTACATCATGGCAGCATCCAAGGCCCTTCCACCAACCTCCAACCAGGTTTTCACAGCGGTTCGAGCTACCGTTGGATCAGCATTCAGATTGCCAGCGAGACCCAGGGAGATCCAAGGGAAGTCAAGGCTGTACACCAGGGCCAACAGATCAAAGAACAACCAGCAAGCTATTGTAGCCATCAGCTACATTTCAATAGCGGACGACATTCAAATGGACAAAAGTAGGGACATGGCACATTGACTTCAATGATTGTGCGAAATATCATCATGTTTTGCAGTGACATTGGGATGCTTCTGATGCAAGAACAGCACCTCCAAAATCCTTTCAAGTGCAATTATTCCTGATTATTCCTGCAAAATTCGATTCATAAAAGCTTCATTGTGACGTTGGCCTGCTTTGAGCTGAAACATTCTTATACATGGAGTCAAAGTCTCAAATTTTTGTCACTTCCACCTTTGCTGTTTGATCGGGTCAAAAGCAAACTCAAAACTGTAAAACTTTGCGACGACACACAATAGATACAGGGAACCGACCGAAGCACTGAAAACACAATTACATGATAGAATCTTCGAAGTCAAAACTCCTAGATTTGCCCATGCTATCAGTAAAGCAGCTTAAGAATGTCTGACCAAAATTCCATTTGAACAAAAGAAGTCTTACATTTGAGAGGAAACATGGGAACTGATCCAGAGGATACAGGAAACAAGGGAAAAACACCTGACCCTGTGAAGAGGCAAGCAAAGTTCGACGTGGAGACTTCTCCACGGATGGAGGACTGGACGAGACCACACAGCAAATGGGCGGGAAGTTGAGGAAAAAAGTGTTCACACCATTTTTTTACAAAATGAAAGACATCCACGGAAGGCCAGAGACACTTGACAAAAAGGTGGATGCACTCGCAGAATATCTAGAAAAGGTTCATTGGGCACAGATCAAAGACTAAGTGGAAGAACAAAGAGACAAAACACTGGGCAGGTTCAATTACACCAGAAAAAGTTCAACAGATTGTGAAGACACTGAAGACAAATGAAGCCCTTGAACCAAACGGAATGGTTACTGGACTTCATAAATACCTTGATGAAAATAATAGTACAAACTTGGCTCAAATATTGAACCTAATGTGGGCCGAAGGAAAATAGGGAATATACGCACTGACTTTACAAGCTGATACGGTATCTATTTACAAGAAAACACAAAAGAAACGTGGAATTCCCACAAAATGGTAAACCAATTTTTTCATTGATTTTTTTTTCTGGCGTCAGAGCTGAACGAGCACGAAGCATTGTCGGTCAATGTACAAACTCTCATCGCTATGAATGAGGGACAAACAAAGATGTTAGAACGGGGAAAAACCAGCTAATGTCACAAACAGGTCTTTGTTTAATTCGCTTAGAAATCGCAGTTAATGACAAAAGAAAGTAGATCCTTGATTTTTTTGTCTGCCTGCGGCATGGCTCAACGAAACGTAACTCAATGTGCAGCGACCCAACGGTAACTTGGAGTAACCGCATCAACGGAAGTTCTAATGAAGGCTCGAAACAGAGAGCACGCATATAGATCGACCCTAAACACGGTTTTTGGACGGATGGAAAGGAGGTTGGCAAGTGTGTATAAATTGAGTCGCTTGTTTGAGTTAGCATGCGATCAATGGTTCTTGAATTTGCAAGTGCA
The DNA here is from genome assembly GCA_000507305.1 of Breviolum minutum Mf 1.05b.01. Classification (NCBI taxonomy): domain Eukaryota; class Dinophyceae; order Suessiales; family Symbiodiniaceae; genus Breviolum; species Breviolum minutum. Next base: position 295,936 of record DF239140.1, read on the forward strand.
ATCATGGAATACTTTTCGAAGAGACAAGAACATTGATTGAGAGGATACATGACATGAAAGTCACAAACACAATAGGATAACACCTCGACCCCACTGGACTGCAAGCATTGCGACTCTTGCACTACACCATTTTTGTGCTGTCTTTGGCCTCAGAGGATCGTGAGACCCAGTATTCCATCTTGTGAAAGCTTCGGTAATAGCCAACAACGGAGACACCTAGCTACCAGCAAGTGGATAAAGGCAACAGCGCCCAGTCCACCTGACAAAACTCGCTAGTGAGTGCTTGAGCCAAAAGGCTACGGAAGAAGAAATCTTAACTAAGGCAGACTTTAAAAGGCCTTGGGGAGGAACTTCCGACGATCGGAAGTTGGATCCTTGCAAAACTTGCGGAACGCAGACGAACTTCTTCGAATCAATCTGATCGCCAGGACAACTCCTCAGATTCAGACACTGCCAACTTGAAGTCACTTCTTCGGTTCACAACTCATTTGCTGGTCTCTGCATGTGGTTTTGATGCAAGGTGAAAGTGAGCACAAACATGTCGTTATGAAGAACCTCAGTTTGTGTGCAAACTCAATACTTGCGTCATACGTCCTTGAATGCGTGCTCTTGTCACGGTATTCAATTGCTGCTTTGCGCCAAATGCACGGTCGATGACTTGATTCCGCAAAAATTCTCTTCTTTAATTCGATTTTGGAGAATTAACTTTTTTTTTGGGCTTGTTGCTGCATGACTTTACGTTACTGACAAGTCGCCCTTCTGTCAGCTACAATTGGGTGAAAATGTCGTCAAAGCACCAGATATACAAAAACACCATCCACGGATAAAAGTGAATTGCTGCATGGCCTTTGCTAGATTTTTTTTGTGCCTTTGCCGTGCGCCGCGCTCGAGGCTCAGACGGTCATAAAAACGTTTTATCTTTGATTGGCTATTCCCACATGTTGGAGAATAGGTGACAAGAAAAGCTAGGTGTGTTGCGTGTGTCGGCAAAAACAAAAAATCTCTGGTGCTCCTGTCACCCCTTTGCTAGAAATGCAAGGCAGAAAGAGTGTGAGACTCCACACATCGAGACCTGAGAAGAATTTTTCCTATTGCCGTGCGAGCTCAAGGCATGGACGGTCAACTGATTTCAAGCTGTTGGAGAACAGGTGAACGATACCAAAAAAGACAAAAAAGTGTCGCAAGGACTTTGCCCAAACAGCTCGAACATCGCACTTTTACGACACAAAATTTGCCATGAAATTGCTGCGACATCAGCGAGAAGTGGAGTCATCTGCTAGGCCTGCCTGTGACAGAATTTTTCGCACTCCAGATTGCCAGGTTAATGGCCTTGACTTGAGCCTGCCGCTGCTGCCAGAGTATTTTTTTGCTGCATTCTCGGGCGAGTACAAGACATGGTCGGTCAACTGGAAATTCGAGTAGGATTGAAAGCTAATTAGAAGCAGAAGATTCCCTGGAAGCGAGAAAATAAAACAACAAAACACCAACACACACCCTCCAACAAGCACGAAACAACAGCACCACAACCAGGGAGATTCGCAAAACTAAGTGAGACAAGGTGAAACAAAACGCGCCCCTCTCAGCCCCTCCACGCCATCCATTGTTCAGATGTCAGCCATATCTACATCTGCACTTATCCTCAGGCGGGTCCCTAACGTCCAGCTTCAGACAACGTCGCTTGAGTTGATAAGCGCCCTCTCCATTTGCTGCTGCCAGGAGTGAAAATTGTGGGGCTGCATTTGGTAAGACTAATAGCAGCCCCTCAATGGTCTTGACAGGACCTGCCATAATTTTTTTTTTTGTCCGTAACCCCTTTGGCTCAAGCTGTCTCGGCTCAAAAACCCAAGTATTCGAACACTACAAACGTAGTTAGTAGAAGAAAGGGTTTAGGTCCGGCTGCGCGTAGGGTGGTCTCCTCTCTGACCAAGTTTTTCCTTTAATCGGTCTCTCTTTCTCCACTTCTTCGTTTGAACTCCCATCTTCCACTCTTCATTCTCATTTTTTCCTCCTACTTATCTAAGATTCTGCGTGGACATATTGTTCCGCACTCTTCTAGATCTCACCACCTTTATTGTTTAACATTACCAATCCTCGATCACACCTTTCTCTTTCAACCACTAAAAGAAACTGCACACTCTTTCTCATATTACCTTTTAAAAAAAAAATAAATAAAAATACGCTTTTCACTCTTACTTTTGATCTTCGTCCCTTGATTTTCATTCAAGACCCTGCGTGGGCATATTGTTCCGCACGGTCTTGTTGTTTATCAATTGATTCTTTAATTGGTTGTTTAATTATCTCCAATTATATTTTCTCCAACTACTTCTTTGATCCCTTAATTTTATATATAGGTTTTATCTAGGACTCTGCGTGGACATATTGTTCCGCACAGTCTTGGAGTAATT